>JANHGC010007190.1:187126-197517 GCA_027560395.1 Boaedon fuliginosus
ATTATTTGGGACCACATATGGGAATATTTGTTTTCCAATGGTCTTAGGCGACCCCTGTGAAAGGATCGTTCGACCCCAAAAGGGGTCCCGACCCCCAGGTTGAGAACCACTGGTTTAGAGAGTACCAAAAGTATGACGAGTATTGGGTGATTTAGTTTTTAAAAGTGAATCGTTCTCTTGAATAGTTTATTTATTTTGCTCCAGTAAAAGTTGCAGTTTTGGTATTACTGTATTCCAGTGAATAGGTGATAAAATATATATTTACTGATCTATTTTCCTTGGCACTTCCTAGATGGATGTCATATTCCTCATTTGATTCTTAAGCTGCCCCTATATCTATGATGGTGCAGCTTTCAAAAATCTCAATTATTAATTGTAACTAAATCCTGGATCCATAGAGAGAATACAGCTTATTTCTTGCAGAGTGCAGAGTAATTCAGCATTGGTAATTCATGGCTGAATCATGCTTGCTGATACTGGAATTTTCCTTCTGTGCATTTGTTGTGCTATTCTGTGGCTTTTTTGGTAGATAAGAGACAGATAAGAGAACTACTACTCAGATATTGCAGGGAACCTAAATACATTTTTCTCATCACATTTGCCACAAAACGATCTCATTTTCTAAGTTTGGAAAAGCATCACTTTTCATCTGTAAAAAAATGTCTTTTGCTTAATTAGCAATTATTTGCAATTAGGAGCTTCATATGTTTACTTTATGACTGCAATATACTTGTATTATTGAGTGATTGTGGTAATTACTTAAGCTATTTAAGAATAAGTTTTCTATCAGATAATCTGAGTATTTATTTCCTTCTGTACTAGTACCTATAGCGTATAACTTTTTAAAGATTGGAAAATAAATATTGTAAAGATTGCCAAATATATCTTATTTCTTTAATAATAGATCATGTTGTTTTATGAACTCTTTTTAAAGTCTTCATATTGTTTGAGATTAGTCTTCTTTAACTTGATGGGAATTGGATGTATTAAAATAATCATTACCAGATCTCTACTGATTGTATTGCAACACGTGTTTTCCCCAGCTGTATTTATTCATTACACTGATCATGTATCTCATGGCCAGATAACTTTTCCTAACCATACTTCAGACAAGTGTTACTTTGGTGCTAAGCCCCCCCCCCCCGGCTCCCCCAACAATTTTCTTAATTTTCTTGAAAGACACTTGAATGATGTTTCGAAGTGATCAATTTTTTTCTTTTCCTTTTTTGAGATTAGTTTTGTTTTGCTATGTAAATAAAATACTTTGGGACTTAAGTATTTTTAATTCATTACTCATATCAGAATAGTAAAAAAGATGAAACTAGCTGCTGGTTATTTTTCTTAACAGGCTGGCAGTGATCTTCTTGCATGGCCAGTCCTTCACATCCAAGACATGGGAGACTCTAGGAACCCTGGCTTTGCTTGCAGAGAATGGCTATCGTGCAGTAGCTATTGATTTGCCTGGTAAGAGTAAGCAGTGAAATACATGGATTTTTTACCCATTTTGGCTTTTCATTTTCTCCTATGGGCTGATATTCAGTAATAATATACATTTCTGGGGGTTTTGCTTTGGCAACACACTTTGGATGAGGGCAGCGAACCCAAGTAGAAGGATGAGCATTATTTAGCAAATCGCTCCCATCTGCATGTTCCATTGGCAGTAATCCCTCTGTCTCTCCTTGGAGTGAATGCCAGCAGTTGCAGAGACCCTTCTAATGCCTCTGATCTGTTTTCATAACAGGGAGAATGTAGTTTATTATTTAATAAGGGAGGAAAGTTCTTGGAATCTGTTAAAGTAGAAGGGAGAGTCAGGTTTGTTTAAATGGCATGCCCTGTAAAGATTGTGATCAGCAGCACACTGAAGATTTCATTGCCAAATATATTTGCCAGATTTATTCCCCCTTTCAGATACTATTGTATTTTATTTTCTTTGCTGGAGGAAAATGTTTGGTTTGTGTTTGTTTAGCATCCCCTCCCCACCTCATGTCTTTTTAGCCCCCATTCTAATAGTTTTGAAAAGTCCCTAAAAACCTGGCTCTTCTAGGCTTTGGCTGTTGAGTCCCTATTGAGTACATTTTGTACAGTGCTTGGAATTTGTGTCTGGCTATGTATAGTGTCTTTCTTTTTTATTCTTTATAATGTAAGCCTCAGGGTCCCTCTGGAGCTGGGTAGCCTTAAGTCTTAATGAAAAGCGTAAATATGAAAACATCAATAGCTTTAAAATTAAAATTAACAGCAATTAAATAGAAGGTTAAAACCAAAAGCACTGGGTAGCCTTTTGTTTCTCACTCAGTAACCACCTCCAGTATAGTGCACCCCAGTCAGGGTTCCAAGCCAACCAGCAGAGCCAGGTTTTAAAGCCGTTCCAGAAGGCCAGAAGATTGGAGGAGAATCTCATCCCTGGAGGCAATATGTTCCAAAGGGCAGAGTTATAATTATCACTTTGGAGATGTACCAGGACTAATTTATAAAAAAATCAGCTTGCATTATCAATGATTTATATTTTAGAATAATTTTTAATGGCTGGTGCTATAAGGCGAGGGACATTGCTTAACTAGTCAAAAGAAAGCCAGAAGTAATAGTTAAAAAACTATAGAGATTTCTGGGATAACTACATAGCCATGTAGTTTTTCTCTTTGAGAATACTTTGACCTCTGCACAAACCCAGTGCTTTATCTTATAGCATATTTCAGTCTCACAGAAGTGAGTAGTGGAATTTAAACATGCTTTAAATAAATAATGCTATTTTGAAAGGACATAAATTTGTCACAAGTTCTCTTACGTTGTATTTGACTAGAGGATCAGAAAGAAGAGTCAAAGTTTCCCATGAAAGTTGGAGGACAATGGTACATTGCTGGTTATGACAGCCTTCCTGAACCTGGTACCCTCCAGATCTGTGGCCTGAGGAATTCTAGGAACTGTGATTTCAGCATATCTGGAGGGAGGTTAAAAAAAAAAAGGGTAGCTCCTCTATAAAGATCAGAATGATATGAATTAGAACAGGAGTGTCAAACTCAAGGCAGTCCGCAAGGTGCTTAGATCTGGCCCACAGGCCCACCCTGGAAATAGCAGAGGACTGGCCTGTGGTGCCTCTGCCAGCGAAAACGGAGCTTGTGTGGACCATATGCAGCCCTTCTGGGCCCTGTTTCCAGCCACGATAGCCTCCTGCAATCCTCTTGCCAGTGAAAACAGCTTGGGGAGGCCGCATGCTCCGTTATCCTTGGCAGAGGCCTACAAGAGGCTGTTGTGGCCAAAAACAGCCAATGTGGGCCACACACGCTCCCTTCCCCTGCTCCATTTTTGCTGGCAGGGGGCTGCAGGAAGCTGTCATGGTCGAAAACAGCTTTGTTGAGTGACAAGCTGCCATGCCCACCCTGGCCATGCAGCCCCCTCCCTCGAGGTCAATCAGAATCCTGAAGTTGCCCTCAATGAAATTAAGTTTGACACTCCTGAATTAGAATACATGTCTTGATTTCTAGATTTGGTATCAGTGACTAAAGCTATTAATTAGAATTGTTTTAATGATTCTCATTGTTTGCTTAAAATTATTATCCAATTCTATTTATTTTAGTCGTCCCAATTTTTGATTGTTTCTGAACAGGTTATGGGAGCTCCCCACGTTCACCCTCTGTCGGGACCGCAAAAGGCCGCATTTCCTTTCTAGAGCAAATCTTCAAGGACCTGGGTCTCCAGAAGCCCATTTTGATTAGCTCATCTATGAGTGGCCGATATTCCATTCCATTTCTCTTCTCTAGTGGAGAACAGCTGAAGGGCTTTGTGCCTATTGCACCAGTGGGTACAAAAGATTTTACAGCTCAACAATATCAGCAGGTCGAGGTAAGAGATCAATGGACTGGAAAAGCTAATTATATTTATTTGCATGAAAGATGACATCTCTCTCCCCAAAGCAGGGGAAAAAAGTCTCTTAATGAATCTAAGAGGATCTTCCATTTTAAAGACAAATTATTTCAGAAAAAATACATATATTCATTTCAAGCAAATACAATTCATTTGATTTAATATAAACTTTAACTCGATTAAATTAGTGTGGCTTTTTAAAATATATTTAACCCTTCTTTCCTAACATCCCAAGGAAATAGTCACTCTTAGGTATTAACTTTCAGGGCTGTGTAACTTACAGATCTTTTGCTGGGAATGCAGACAGTACAGTCCCTGGTCTAGAGTTTATTAAGAAAAGATGTTTTAAATTTTCCTTGCGATTTTAGTAAGGAAGTGGAAAAGGGGGATGAATGAAACCTTTGAAGGACACATAGTGGGTATAGAATCTGATGTCTGGCATAGAGGGCTTTTTATACAAAACCATAGGGCCCCGTAATATAGATTTGGAACCAGCTACCCATGGAGATCCGAACCATCCCTAGTCTGCTAGCCTTCCGCAGAGCTACTAAGACCTGGCTCTGTCAGGCTTGGGATTAAATGCCCCCCGGAAGAAATGATTGTGAAAGGATGTGTGATTGTAATTTATTGTTTTATTGTATTATATGAATTGTTTTAGATGTTTTTATCATGTTGTAAGCTGCCTTGAGTTCCCTTGACCGGGGACGAGAGGCAGGGTATAAATCAAATAAATACATAAATAATAAATAAATGTCTCATGTATGTTGAAATGCAGAAATAGGAAAGAGAGGCAGAACTTGGAGAAAGTTGTGTAGACAGTGATGCCAGGAAGGACAATCTCTCTAGTTTGATATGCCTGAAAGAAGCTGGGGGAAAGAAGTTCTACTATGCAGATATTAGGTAGCATGATCATTGTGTCAGTACAGTATAGACCAGTCTTTCCCAAACTTTATAGCCTGGAGAAATCCTTGAAGTAATTTCAGGCCTCAGGGAACTTGTGCATAAAAGCAGTAAAAGAACAAAGAAAGATCACAATACAATTTACTTCTAACCCACACAATCCTCATTTTACACTATTCACAACAACAGCCAAGCAACAGGCCAGCAGCTAAGATGCAGGATGTAAAATTTCCTTCCCAGTGAGCGCCAGCATTGCACAAAGTGTGTAATAAAAAAACTTTTTTTTTCCATTTATGACCTCTTATGGAACCCCGTTTAAGAAAGGGTGCTCTAGACACTTGCTGGGTTTGTACAGTTCTCCTTAGACAGATAGAGCAACTATTTGTTAATGGTCCACATAGGATTGCAGTACTCCAAATATCATTTCATCACCAATCCCTACCATTTATTTATTTTTATTCCTGCCATGGCAGCTGCCCTTTGGAGCATTATTCCTCCTGAGATTAGATTGTCCCTGTCCCTTTTGGCCTTTCGTAAGATCTTGAAAACTTGCCTTTGTGCTTGATCACAAGCACAAGTTATAGTTTATCTCCTGGTTGTATGGATGATAGGTTAGACGGTACCTGGCTGCTATCTGTTTTTATTTTTGTTTTCCATTACTCATTTTTTGCTTTATTGTGAGCTGCTTAGAGTGTAAAAGATGGGCTATATGCATTGAATAAATAAAACACACATTTCCATAACAATACCCTTTGAAGGTCCTGATGTTCTATCCCTTGATGTAAGTAGCCAAGAGCAACCGGGTGAGGGGCCCAGAATAATTGAAGACCCCACCTTCTAGAATTGATAGAATAATTGGCCCTCTTTATCTGCTGTATTAATGTCGATCGTGGGAGTACTGCAGACAAGAAGTCTGCAGAGTACTAGCTCTAACTTTTATTTTAAGGTTATATTAACAGAATCTTGAGATTCTGCTATCTGGAAGTACAGTACATCTCTCCCCACCTCACTTTGCCAAGTGCCTTCTGACATGTTCGCTACACCCTCATTCCTTCTGTGGATTTAGCTGCTGCTATTCGTCTGGCCATTGGATAGCCTGCAGTTCTTCCTCCTGTCTCCCAAGGTTATTCCCATACAGTAGACCATTATATCCAGATTCCGATCACTGTCTCAAGTGTTTCTTTTGGAAAGGGCATCCAGATATGTTACGGTGATGTATTTCACAGGGCCTTTTTGCAAGTTGCATGGAAAAGAATGGTAATTGTTTAGCACTGACTGGGAAGTGATGCTAGTGTTTATTTACATAATTCTTGTGGACCATTGCTCATTTATTTATGTTTTAATATTTCTAGATACCAACATTGATAATTTATGGACAGCGTGATACTGACCTGGGTATACAGTCTCTGCAAAATCTTCAGCAGATTCCCAGATCCAGAGTTGTCATGTTGTTGGGAGCTGGCCATGCCTGCTATCTTGATAAGCCTCAGGAGTTCCACAAAGCACTGCTGAGCTTCCTCAGTGAATTAAAATGACTGTGATATCCGTTCTCAGTTGCTCTGCTGAATCCCATTTTCCTTTTCCCAGGGAAAAAGTGAAGACTGAATGTCTGTTATGTAACCTGGATGGTGTGCATATAAATCTGGTTCTTTATACTTCAAGGGCTATAGAGCTTGACTGTTGATAGAAGAATTTATCTCTACTTTTTTGTGGGGTTACTTCTTTAACAAGTATAATTGCCAGAATCCTACAAACTGGCAGAAGTATTGGATCAAGGACATACAGAGCAAGGTAGCATTTTCACGTGCTTGTGAAAAGACTGGAAAACTTGATCTGCACATCACTATTCAATTTTCATTCCTTTTAAAAGCTGATCTCTCCAGAGAAAGGTACAACATCAACTCCAATATCTTATTTCAGGAACCCGGGCCACAGATATTATCTCAAGATTGATATTTTTTTTCATTAACCACCATCTACTACTTTTAGTGTGCATACTTCTGTTTTGAAGGTGTTTCCTTGTACTTTTTATCTTAATTCTACTGTTTTGGTTTGGAGGCTCTGCTTCAGTTTTTTTTCAGCAGTGGAAGGAGACAAAATTGATGTGCTTATCGTTGCTAGGAGCAGGTAATATTTGAAATTGCTCAAGAGACATTTGGGAAATTTGAAGAAAAGCGTTGGAAAAGAAATGACACATTTTAAAGTGTATTTTTTCCTTTAACCTTGATGACCACTGTAATCCGTTGGTTGCCCAGCTGTAACATGTTGACTCTCTGTGAATGAAGTAGTTAGAATGTGTCATCCAGACTCTCACCTGACCAGGAGAATATGGAAGACATAAGGAGAATGAGTCAGCCTTTCAAAGAAGCATAGTCCACATGTTAGGAGAGGGATAATTTTCCTACTCATTAGGTCATACATTATCTAGGTTTTTAAGTGTTGCCAACTGTTTAAGGGTTAATAAATTGTTTATACTGGTATTTGGTGTATGTGTCTATGTGCAAATATACAATGCTGGACAGAGACTATGCTAGAGATCAAGCTATGAAGTCATGGCTGATAGCTTAGAAAATAAAAAATTATGGCAGGGGCTGTCAAACTCAAGGCCCTTGGGCCGGATCTGGCCAGCAGGATGCTTAGATCTGACTTATGGGGCTGACCAGGAAACAGCGAAGGACCGGCCCGCGGTGCCTCTGCCAGTGAAAACGGAACTTGGGAGGGCCACATGCCAAAAATGGAGCTCAGGAGCCCATTTTCACTGGCAGAGCGCTCAGGCCACCACAGGTGCCCCCAACACAAGTGACATCGAGCTGACCATGCCCACCCTGACTCGGTGCACTTGTGGCCTCATGGTCAAACAATGCTGAAGTGGCCCTCAATGAACTCGAGTTTGACCCCCATGCCTTATGGAATAAGATTCTATGTTGCTAGGTATTTTAATTATAATCTATTATAAGAACTATGCCCATGATTACCTACCTCCCTATAATCTAATTTTGTATTTTCCAAACAGGTTTTCCAACTTTAATGCACGGACTCCCACTCAATTACTAAATTCCCTCTAAATATGTTCAAGTGGGTTTATTTATATATTCTGTTCCACATTGAATTACTAGGGTATTTTCAACTATTAGATGAGTAAGAAAAGGTGATAATTCACTTTCTTCCATGATAAACGAAGCTAAGAACTTCTGTTTTCTTGTGGTTTCAAAACAGACTTATGAATTAATTAGAAGAAATAAAACTTTTGTCTGAACAATTCTGGTATTCAGAAATTTCTAAGCAATGATATTTAAGAGTTCCCCTTCGGGGTGAAGAGAGGCGGGGTATAAATCTAATAAAATTGAAAAAATTGAAAAAGAGGTTTGAGGGTTTTGTAGCTTATCTTGATGAGTGATAGTTTTAGAGTAGAACAGAAAGTTTGTAAATGTATGTTTCTTCTAGCTACCTTTTGAAACTAAATGCTAGAGTGAAAATACCTGATACATTCTATTGCCTTTGTAGAAATTAACTGCCTATATTTTAAGGTTCTCATTTAATGGCATGGGGCTTCACTTTCATTTTATCCAGACCCGTCTTTTATTTGTCAGAATTATAAGTGCTCATGTGAGTGAGAGTGCAGTTAAAAGAAGGGACTGTAGATTGGGACAATTGGATCTTTGTCCTTGCACCAACAGATCTCGCCTACTCTTCTGGAGACTGTGAACTTTTCCTTAGCTTACAGTGACCTGTGATACACATTTGGTGTCTCTGCTGCCTAATTATAGGGTAACAGGGAAAAGACTAGGCTTATGCTTTAGTTCTCTTTTTCATAGATACGGATTAATATTGGAAAGCTTGTTAACATTTTAAAGCAGCATTCCTTGGCCTGGTGCTCAAATGATTTCCAGCTAGTTGGATATTATGGCAGCCCATTGTAAAGGCACTGAGTTGGGGAGGCTGAACAATACAAAATCCAGAGGGAGGCTAAATTGCAGTTAGAAGCTCAAGATAATTATTGAAAGGCTAGTTGGGTAATAATTATCTGTGCACAAGGCAGCACATTCAAAGTCCAACTCTTAACATTTTGTATGTAATAGAAGTTGTTTTTAGACTAATTTTCCTTTTGGCCTAGATTACTAAAGCAAGTAAGTATTTATGTATGTGAAATACTAGGAGCTCTGCAAAATATAACATTTTATTACTGATGTTTTATTGAATACACACATACACATTCTCTTAGTGTTTGCAAATCATTTCAAATAAGTTGCTTCAAAAGTACTGGCTGGTTACTTCTCTCTCTCATTAAAAGCATATTCGCTAATCCTTTAATTTGGTATCACAAACGCCATGGTATACACTACTAAATGTGTGGAGTATGGTATCTGATAATGCTAATGCTGGCTCACCTTGTTGCCTATGTGCATGCTGCATATTAACTACTATTTGCTGCAAAATCAAAATAAATTGGATCCGAAATATCAATTTAATACAATATGAAGCTTAATTGCCCTAATGATATGAGAGATGGAAAGCATCGCTCTCTATTCTTCATGTAAAATCTGATGGCTAAGAAGTCTCTCACAGGATACAATAAGCGAGAGCCACCTATCTTACTTGAACCTGACTGCTAAGTACCTTGAAACATCCCTTTTATGAAACTTTTAGATTTCTATAAAAGCTTCATGTCTATGTCAATCTTTCCTTTTTGGAAGCCCCTGGGGATTATATATGTATACACACACACACACACACACACACACACACACACATATATACACCTGTCTTTCCTTTCACCTTCAGGATAACCAATGTAGTTAAAAGTGCAGAAATGAAATAAATAGTAAGCCAAAGTATTTTTTCCAAAGGTGTGTGATTAGAAATCAGGAAATATAACTAATTCTAGTTACAATAGTTAGAATGAATTCTAGTTATATCATCGTACAGCAAAACCATTTACTGTACCACTTTGGACCATTCTCTATTTGCAAACCATTCCTGCTTCTACCACTTCATACATTGCCTTTTTATCTTCACACATTTTATATTTTTCTATTTGAGTGTATCATCAACTTTTTCGGCTTTCTCAGTTATTTTTCTTCTCACCCCGTTTAGTCTCCCTCTATGTATTTGTCTTTTATTTGATCCTCTATATGACGAAACTACCTTAACATTATTTCACTTTGGTAACTCACTTTTGTGTTCTGCTCACTTCCATTGAATATCTATTCTTGATCTCTCTTATTTTACC
Source organism: Boaedon fuliginosus (assembly GCA_027560395.1). Taxonomy (NCBI): domain Eukaryota; kingdom Metazoa; phylum Chordata; class Lepidosauria; order Squamata; family Lamprophiidae; genus Boaedon; species Boaedon fuliginosus. Next base: position 197,115 of record JANHGC010007190.1, read on the forward strand.
ACATTTAAATACTCCACTCCCATTTTATTTAACTCATTTTAAAGTTTATTACTTATTTATTTTATTTATAAAATTTATAAGCCACCTGTTTTACCTCAAGGTAACTTTGGACAGCTTACAATCATTAAAAGTTTCTCTTAATTTCAGAATCAATCAATGTTTCTAACAGAGTGAACAGATATATATATCTTGATAAACAGAGATCTTTGCTATTTTTTCAACAAGCATTTTTTTGATGGCATCCTTTGCAATTTTTCCTCTCTATATTCTGTACAATATGTGTGTACTTTGTAACATAATCATTTTCAGGCTCCATACTATCTTTTTTCACATGTTCTTCCTTCCTTCCTTCCTTCCTTCCTTCCTTCCTTCTTTCCTTCCTTCCTTCCTTCCTGTTAGGAGA
>JANHGC010007190.1:206394-216816 GCA_027560395.1 Boaedon fuliginosus
TTTCTTTGCCTATATAAGATAAACAGTATTTTCAACATGCTTTCATAATGCTAACGAAACATTATGGCATTATATCAATTTATATAATTATCCAAGTAACGTAAGTTATCCCAGTTACATAAATTTGCATTTAATGGACTAAACAGACAGTCATTCTGTGAATGAAGGCAAATATACATGTCCCAGAATAATGATGCAGGATCCAATCTGAGTCGGTCACTAGGACCAGAGATTTGTTCTTCCAGGCTTTTGGACTCGTACTGTTCTCTGAGGATGGGCTCCAGCGTAAGTCTGAAAGTTGGAAGAAAAAACCTCTGGTGACTGAGTCAGATTGGATCTTGCAGACATTCCCTCCATTGCTGGGTTAAGTGTGTTTGTACAGAGACATTTCAGATTAAACTGCAAGGAATATAATAAGCAAAGAAAGTAAAAATGGGTATATTTGCTTAGTTTCGGTAGAAAAAAGAGAACAAGGGCAAACTTTAGTCTCATGATGGCGAACCTATGGCATGTGTGCCAGAGGTGGCAAGCAGAGTCCACTGTGTAGGCATGCAAGGCATGACCCCAGCTCAGCTCTGCCATGCATGTGCGGGAAGATGGTCTTTGGGTCTCTGCCGTGTATGTGCAGGGGTGGGGCGAATGTTTGGGAACATGCAGCATGTGAGGGGATATGCTGCATGCACAGGCTAGGGTGCATGCATGGGGCACTTGTGCACACACATAGGGGACATTCATGCATATGTAGGGCACATGTATGGGGGACAAGCCTGTGTTGCGTTTTGGGGATGTGCGCATACATGCTTTGGGCATTCGGTGCCGAAAAGGTTAGCCATCATTGCTTTAGTCAATCCCGATTCTTTGGCATCCTGAGTTTGTCCTCAGAAGGAGGACTGATGCTTCTCTCATCTACTATGAAATATTCCAAAATATTAAGACTTGAGCAAAAAGAAAAGCACTGATGACTGATTAAGTCATTCTAGGGGTGTCAAACTCACGTCATCACAGCATCGTCACATGATGTATCGGGATTCCCCCCCCCCTTGGCTAAACCAGTCATGGGCATGGCCAGTGCATGATGCATCTGGCCCGTGGGCCGGGAGTTTGACAGCCCTGTACAAACATAGGATATAAAAGGTTTGTGCTTTAGATCCTAACTACTCGAAGGAAAATGCAAGTATAAGGCAGAAAGGAAGTTTAGGGGAATGAGATAAGAAAGAAATGACACTTAAGTGTGTACTTATGCCCAACACTTCAGGCTGGTGCATTACCTACTGGAGGAATAAATAAAAAATCCCAATAATTCAAGAAGAATGTCATTGCTTTCTTTTCAACTATGAGTCTGACTCTAAAATTGTCCTTATGCAGTATAAAAGACTGTGTATTTGTTCCAAATTTTTTGAGCTTGTATTACAGTTGTACTACTGTAGTGGAAAATTGCTACAAAACAACTACTCCATAGCTGCTGTGATTTTATTGTGGTATAAATAGAAAACTGCCATCCAGGGCTGTTAGCATAAAAACTTTGGTTTTAAAAAGTGGTTCTGAAAGAGGAAGCTCTGTGAAATGTTAATGTAAATCCAGAAAGCTTCAACAAACTTTGGAACTGGATAAGAGAGCATTCTAAATGAATCTCCCAGCTTTAATTAAATTACGATAGAAGATTTACAGACTCACCAACTTTCGGTAATGATAAAAGGAGGCAATTAGCATGATGCCTTCATGATTATTTTGCTTCTGGTTACCTTCCATACTTTGCAACATTTTCCAGAAAAACTACCATACTTCCTCACACAGAATCCAAAAAGCACCTTTCCAAAAGTCATCCTTGCTGAACTCAGAAGCAAGTTTTTCAAAGGTTTCCTAGTTTCTCAGGTTAGGATATGTATAGGTTTATTTAGATTTGTTCCTAGTACTGTAGGGTGTCACTGAAAACAGTCAGGCTTTTCCTTTAATGTCTTAGCAGGCTGCTGGAAGGGCAAAGCCTCATTTCTCATCCATTCACATTTTTCTGATTGTTTCATTTTCTTTCCTACAGGAATATTGGCAGCATGATCCTTTTTCGGCTTTCAAGGATTCTGAGGGAAATATCTATGGACGGGGAGCTCAAGATATGAAATGTGTATCTATCCAGTACGTGTAACCCATCTTGTCCTTCTATTTATGTTCTAGACCAGGGGGGTTAAACTGGCGGCCTGTGGACCGGATGTGTCACGCGCAGGCCATGCCCACCACAACTCCACAAATGGGGAAAACGCCGTGAAACGTCACGTGACAGCAACGTGACACCACGAGCTTGACATCTGTGTTCTAGACAGTACAAAAGACATTTGTACTCCATGGGATCCTCCGTGGGATCACCAATCGACATTGTCTTGCCAATGGTACTTGGAGGAGGCCAGCTCTGATCCAGACTCCAGCTAAATGTTTGCTCCTTTCCAATATCTGTCATCTGTCCTCAACACACACACATTCCTTTCCCTTAAAAATGCTATGTTATCTTTTTAATGAGCCAGTGAATAAAGGATTTTTTCTTTCAGATACCTAGAAGCCATACGGAGGCTGAAAGCTGAAGGAAGACATTTTTCACGAACCATTCATATGAGCTTTGTCCCAGGTGAGTTAAATAATAGCACATAGTATAATTATGTGTCTCCTAATTTTTGCTCAAAGTGATAGATCTTGAAAGCAAAAAATACAGCAACTCAATACCATAGGGTTCACTCTGCTTTCATGTGTAAAGAGGCCTCACTAATGGTCTGCTGAGGACATATTTTCACAACAGAGCATCTCTTGTGTGTCCATTCAGCAGCAGACCAAAGTCAGGCTAAGGTGTTCTGGTATGAAAATAATAGTATGCTGGCAGAAAATTTCCCATGTGGATATTCTAGGATACATAGAGGAGAAACCTTCAGAGATCAACCACCTATAGCTTCTGTTGGCCTGCTCCAGAATTGCCCTGTCTCAACTGGCTGGTGTTTCATGTCTACTGCCATTCTTGCTCTGGTTGCCATACTGACACACTCTGTTTTCTTATTGTTCAAACATGAGAGCATGTTTTGGGTCTTCCACAAGACAAGTATTTCCGTTGAGATGCAAAACTAAAATCTTCACAGATGGCAGCCCACTTGTGTCCAGGGCTTTCCTTCATCTAAGAGCTTCTCTTCTTCCAAATCAAGAGTCACACACTGGTTTTTAAAAGTTCTGTCTACAAGAATGCCCAGCAATTGATGCATATGTGGCTGGGATTTTAAAAACCATTGCATGATTTTCAGAGCCCAGAAAATAATTTTAAAGGGTTGAAGCTTGTGATTCTAAGCATGCAGTGCTGTGTTAAAAGTGTGATTCAATAAAAAGGGCTTTCAAAGCAACTGTTCCAAGCAAGCATCAGAGCCAGCTGGAGCAGAGGTACAAGCACAGCAATCGGCAGTTCATTTTTCCTAATAGATAATTCTGCATGGAAGGGAAAAGGAGAAGAACTCCTCCAACCACAGCTTTGAAACCCTTTTATGCTGTCGTATTTTTGACTTGTGGACAGAAGCCGTTACTGTGGATGTGAGGAACAATTTTTACTTAGGGTTGGTGATGTTATTTCCCCAAGCAAATGAGATGCAAGCTAAGTCGCCCAGTAAAACCCACAGAAGCCAATAAAGTAAACATTTTCAGTATGGATTTGCAACAAAATATTTTCACTATATTGTTTTGGAAGAAAAAGCAAAGATTTCATTTCTACAGCAAAATCTTAAAACCACGTCTTGGTTAAATATGTGGAGATTACGTAAAAGATATAAATACAAGAGAATATTTGTAGCTCAGGATTGAACTTCTACAGATCACTTGTATATCTTTCCAGCAAAAAGCATATCCACACAATTTTATCAAAAAATACCTGACCATTTAACACACTACAATTCAACCAATGCAAGCGATGAAAAAAATATAACACCACCATACATAAAAAACAACTAACAAACTATTATCACACCATTTAATTTATTTATTTAGATTTATACCCCGCCTCATTTCTCCGGTCAAGGGGAACATGGCATCACCATAGCCCACAAACCAACTAAAGCCTCTAAATTCTAAAACATTTTAAGTAAACCAAAAGACCTTTGGTAGTAGCTCCAAAAGAGAAAACAGGAGTCATCTACAGTACACAGTATAAGCACTGCTCCAGCCACTGAGTAGGACAGCCAGGCAGAAGACTTGCAGAGTGCATCCATGAACACTAACTAGCAGTCAGAAGATGATGAAAATTCCTTAATTTCACAACACACGGACAGACCTAACCATAGTTTCAACTGATAAACTGTGAGTAGCCTCAACCAAGAAATATGCTGGAGAATTCCTGGAAGCCTAGGACTCAAAGACATCAGCCATTAACATCATATAGATAACAGCATATAGATAAAAATAGCATCACATGTCATTCAAATAAAAAAGCTAAAAAGGAAACCAAAAGTCTAAAACATTTTCTTGCCAGCAATCAACACTCAGATAAGCAGGAAATAACACCAGGATTAATACTAGATCAATAATCAAACAATCAACAATCAAACAGTATATTCCAATTAAGGAACTATCAACTTAGATAAAAAAACAGCCTAATCAAGAAACTACCAAGAAGAAAACAATACTCCCACCCACAGCGAAAGGGCAAGTCACAGTGTATATACACAAACTCCACTTGCTTCTAGCACTGAAAATGTTACCTAATTGTGTAACAAAACATCTGCAAGAAAACAAGCTCAGCATCAAGGACTCTATAAAACATGCATGTTTTATATCAGGAGACAAAGCTCTATTTAGGAATGGAAAAATACATAAAGAATGAAAGATAAATGATTGGTCAAAGTTTCATCACAAGGTTGATTAGGTGTTTTTATTACTAATTTGTAGTGTCAAGATTAAAATTAAAAAAAAAACCCCATGAACTGCAGCAGTTGTTTCCTTTAATACTTCTATCAAATCATAAATGATAGCTTTAATAACTCTGTAGCTATTGCTATACCAAACCTCTGTTTAGTGTCCATGTTCCCTCTCAGTAACCATACAAGAATGATAATTCTTGATTTCCTCCCTGGGTAGCTGTTTGTTCCACAAATAACCCAGTAGCAGCGTCTGGGTGGAATGAGAAATTTCTGATGGTGGTGATGGATTTCTTTAGCCAGAGAAAGAAAATATTTACTGATAGCGTTTTCACCTTCTTTTGCTGCAGGAGTGTCATTGGATCATATTAGATGGCATGTGGAGAGGATAATTAAATCCAGAAGTAGTTAGATACAACACCATCACGATGCCGTTTTTAAAAATGATAATAATATTTTTTTTAAAATCACACTACCTCCAAATTTTCATTATGACCCCATTATACGGGAAGAGAAAAGGGACACGGTGGCTCAATGGGTAAGACACTGAGCTTGTCAATCAGAAAGGTCGGCAGTTTGACGGGTTGAATCCCTAGTGCAACATAACGGAATGAGCTCCCATTACTTGTCCCAGCTTCTGCCAAGCTAGCAGTTCAAAAGCATGTAAAAATGCAAGTAGAAAAATAGGGACCACCTTTTGAGGGAAGGTAACAGCGTTCCATGCGCCATTGACCTATAGTCATTCCAGCCACCTGACCACGGAAACTTCTTCGGACAGCGCTGGCTCTTCGGCTTTGAAACAGAGATGGGAACCAACTAGCACTTATGTGCAAAGGGAACCTTTACCTTTACCTTTTTATTGGGGGAGAGAGACCCTTTACCTTGACATGATTTCTTTGACAATTAATTTCCTTCATCCCATCTGTGCCTGTGATCAAGCAGCATACTACCAGGGGTGTCATACTCTATTCCAGGGTTTACAGCAGCTTGGGGGGGGGGCAGGATTAATTGAAGAATGACGCAGAGCCTTTTGAGCAAATAAATGATTTGGGATCTTTCTGTAGTTCTTCTAAGGTGGTTCTATTCTGTTCTTTTGTTTCATCCCAGTGAGACTGCACTTGCGGTCTCAAATGTAATGTTATGTCCCGTTAAACAGAGTGATTGCTTTCCTGATTAATAGCAGGAAACAATTAGTGCATTACAAATTTTGGGGCAGACTCACAAAACAGCTGATGAATGGGTTTTGGAGAAAAAGCAATTTTTTGTTCTTTGTGGACTCTGCTAGTACAAAGAGAGGAGGCCCCCTGCGTGCCAGATTGCAAAGCACAAAAGCTCTCTTGGATCCTAGTGGGAACTTTGCACTGTAATTAATTCTTCAAATATTTCCACTCTGAAATGCAGGTTTGGAGATCAAAGCAAAAGTAAGTAACTGTCTGGGATTTCTTTTTCCTACAGATGAAGAGATTGGGGGCCACAAGGGGATGGAATTGTTTGTGAAGACTCCTGAGTTTGCAGCACTTAATGTTGGCTTTGCCCTGGATGAAGGTGAAAATCCATAGTATTGCATTTGGGAAGCAATTTTGGAATTGAAAAATATGCTGTCATTGAAACCATTTTCCTTTTTTTTCTTAATAAAATTATTCTTTATGATTACTTAGTTTTCTTCTCAAAGCTGTATGAGTATACATTTGTTGTCTCAGAAGCAAGGCAGATTCTTGATGATGATGATGATGATGGTAATAATGATCCCTTTATAAGAATACAAAGCCAGTTAGTTGATGCTATAGTCACTTGCCAAAAGGCTTTGAAGGAAGCCTCCTCTATATCTGAATGGCATTTGTTATTTACTATTACTGTTTTGTTTTCCCCTAGGCCTGGCAAACCCAAAGGAAACTTTCACTGTATTCTATGGTGAGAAATGCCCATGGTGTAAGTAAGATCTGAAATGTTTTACTTCCTCTCATCTGCTTTCATTTTAATCTGCATCATCCTATGATCTATACTGAAAAACATCTGCCGTATCTCCACCACACATAATGCATGAATTCTTTTGAGCAGTTTCTGGAGTTTTGTCAGTTTTATGTCAACTGTATATTTTTCTCTTAGTTACAGCTGTATTTCTTTGCCACACCAGTTTTCACTCTGTAGAACTGTAGTCACACTTACATCACTGGATTGATGTAGAAATTTAGTCTTCCCCTGATGCCTGTTGTTTTATAGTTTGGAATTTCAATAAAGGCATTATGAAACTTTCTGATATTTTATAGTATATATCTGCAATTTAATTTAATCCAAATGTTGAAATCTGATTCTCTGAAAACTAAAAAATTACTGCAGTTAATGTTGGCAACTAAATCTAGTTATTAGCCTTTACTCTGTGTGTGTGTGTGTGTGGTGTGTTTGCATGTATATATGTGTGTATATATATATATATGTATATATGTTATTGTTTTTATTATTGTGTTTATTATATTCTATTTTATTATAAAATATGTTATTTATAAATTACAAGGAAATATGTAAAATGTAAATACATTTTTAAAAAGCAACAAAAAGAACATACACAATTAACAAGATAATCTTTAAATGTAAACAGAAAAAAAAGATTAATAGAAATTAAAAAAACACGTTTTTGTTTCTCTTCAAAAGATACGTGCATTATGGTTAGGAGGTAGAGTTTTATGGATCATTTTGTTACCATTTCCAATGTAAAGAAGCAAATCTCTTCTTTTGTTAAAGTTGCTGATTTGTTTGAAACAAGAGTTTATCTGTTAATTATAGTTGTGTCCTTCAGTGCATTGTTACTTCTTTGGAACATGGCACACTTTCAGGTGGAAGAAAAAAGATATATAATGTATATACAATACACTTTATTAAAAATGTGTTAATATTTGGGATCTAGTTTGAAATAATCTCAATCTCTGTCCCCTCTCTCAAATTTATATATACATAATGGTAATTATGTCAAATATCTGCTGTATCCTGTGAGTCGCACACTATATAAATGCACTAGGAGATCTTAATTATTGTTGATAAAGGATTCTAGCACAATTTTTTGAGCTTGTCAGCACTACAGAGGCACAGAATAAGTGACCCAGAATTATTCTGGTTCACACTTCTATTTAAAAGGAAGAAATACTGAGGATAACTGATTAACCCAAAGTTAGTTTGCAAATTATTTTAAGTTTTTTCTCACTATATTAATAGTATCCAGTCTTAAACAAAACTACCAGGAGACTGATGTACTTTTTAATTTGCACCAGCTCTACTTGCTGTGATAGTTAAACAATATAACTGTTTAGCTTGCTTTGCTTTACTTTATTTTTACATTTACATTTTTGGTCTTTCTTGAAATGACCTCAGGGATTAAAGTGAAAGTAGAAGGAAATCCGGGACATGGATCCAGATTCATTGAGAATACAGCTGCTGAAAAGATGGTAAGAGACCATTCTCTATAATATACAGGACCAAGGAAGGGTGGGAAATAGAACTACTTATTATATCTACATGTAAAAGTAGAAAATCAAATCAGACACTTTATATGAACTGGCTGTTTTGCTGGCTGTAATGTACAGTTTAGAGTAGGATTATCAAACTGCAGTGCTCTAGTTTTGTTAGGCCATAACACTTGATTATGAAATTCAGCCAGGAAACCTCTATGGTCAGATGTTATGAAAGTTATAGCCCATCAGTTTCTAGAGAGACAAAGGATGTCTATTTTTTGTTTACAAAGGTTTTTTCCCATTTTTTCCATTTTATCAATCATTCGTTAAAAGAGGTATAATCCCTTCTTGCCCAGAAGCTGGCATTAAAGGCAGTCCTGTGGAAGCACTGACAGTGGGGAGAATGCTTATCATTTCATTTACTTTTGATTTTCCTGTTCATAGCACAGAGTGATCACTTCTTTCCTAGAATTCAGAGAACATGAAAAACAAAGGTAAGAAATACAAGTAGGTGAAGTCTATCAAAATAGGGAAAGGCAATGCCTGACCTTTATGATTGAATAATGCCATTTCCCCATTCTGTGTATCTTTTTTATAAAAATACAACAAAAGAAGAGGGTTTTTGTTCATCTAAAAAAAAATGATTATGGCATGGCTTTCATAGACTGTATCCTAGTAAATATACTGGATCACTTTGTATTAAATATACAAAGTGATCCAGTATTGTTCTCCCAGTCTTTTATTACAAATAGATTGCTGTCACAAATGTCCATTTGAACCTTCAGCTGTGATATGGAAAACAATTCTGCTTTTTCTTTCTATAACTGGACTGAAAGATATAGGTGACATATATCTTTCATTGTGCTTTGATTTTCTAAAAATGGATCTGGGAGTTTTTCATTTTAATGATGAAAAGGGTGAATAATGAGTTACAAAGCCCAGCTCTGCCATAACTCTACTGAGATGAAATTCACAAAATAATTTCACAAAACCTATCCTTGCCTTCATATAATACTGTAAAAAGTGATGCACTTTGCATAATTCCTAAGAATTTCTGACAAGTCAAGCACTTAAAAGAGGTGCTTTGCAAATCCAGAATGGCATTATATTCACAAAGGACATTTAATTTTGAAAATTATCTGTGTGATGACATTTATTAATATATTGTTGGATGTTGCACTGTCTACCATTTGTCATGTATTAAGAGCCAATCCTCAGAAATATGGCTGGGTCCACTTGTAGGAGCCATTCTCACAACACTAGTATATAGTGGGTTAGAATCTGAGAACTTTGATCGACACGTCTGAGATTAAAATAATGCATGTAACAATTCTGATAAATGCAGGGATGCTTTACTATGATGGCACCTATTCTGCCAGTGATAGAAGCTATGTTTTGTATGTATGTTTTTAAGATAATGTGTAAATTACAGAATCAGGTGTCTTCTGCAGTTTTTGTTGGGCAGGGATTCCTATAAATATTTGGGCAGGCGATCACATGCACTTACACATGCAGTTTCTTCATTCTCAGGGATTTAGCAGTGGATTTATTTAAAAATGTCAAAGAAACTATAATTTTTTTTTGTTCTCTCTCACAGATTGAAAAGTGAGGGACATCTCACTTTAGGAGATGTAACATCTGTGAACCTGACCATGTTGAATGGAGGTGTATCATTCAATGTGGTCCCCTCTGAGCTCTCTGTAGCCTTTGACATCCGGCTCCCTCCCACTGAGGACTTAAAGGTACAGAGAAGAAGGAGGTTACCAGTTTTCATTCCGTAAAGATTTGCCTCAAATATTTCATCATAACTGGCCAGAGTATGTATTAGCTCTTCCCACCTATGCGAGAAACAGCAACAGGAATGGAATGGAATGAGTTGGAAGGGACCTTGGAGGTCTTCTAGTCCAACCCCATGCTTAGGCAGGAAACCCTGTACAATTTCAGACATTATTTATTATAAAATGAATATACAGTAGTTATTTCCAAGTAGTTATGGACATATCTTGTTATGCCCATGTAATACTACTATTCGATGAACTACACTGGTTCCCAATAGGCTTTTGGGGGCAATTCAAGCTGCTGGTTCTTATCTTTAAGGCCCTACATGGCAT
>JANHGC010007190.1:216916-234868 GCA_027560395.1 Boaedon fuliginosus
TAAACCGAGGGTGACTTTTTCAGCTTATTTTGGGTGCTGAAAAACTCGGTTTATACTCGAGTATATACGGTACTTCTCCTAAGAACATCTCCCTGTCTCACATTCTCTCATATGGAGGGCATGCCCCAGGTTCCTTCTTTTAAATCTTGTTATCTTCTAGACCTAGAAAGGGTGCCACTTTTTGTGTTTAGTCCTAGAAGTATCTCCCCTCCCCCATAAGTGATAGCCCTCAACCCTTTTTGTCTTTAAGAAAACAATTAAGACCTGGCTCTTCCCTAAGGCATTTGGGGTTAGTTGTGTGGGAGTTCCCCTGTGATGATTTTGTTGTGTGCCTGTCACCATTTTACATTTATAGTTTGTTTATTGTTATATATGGTCTTCTTGATTTTTCCTCCTTTTCTGATTTATTTTTATTTTTATGCTGAAGACCACCTGTTGTTTGAGATGAGCGATCTTATAAATCTTAAACTGTTTCTGGCTGGGGGTTTTTTTTTTACCAAACTTGTTAAACTGTCCTATAAAATATTGTTCATTCGTTTAACAATCTTGCAGTGTTTGTAGCTCTTCATATGGAAGTCCTTAATAACGTTTCTTGATGTTTGAAAGAATTGGAGAGCTTAATTCCTTTGCTTGTAGATTACTTTCAAGAGTCCTGAATTCTGGTAGACTTGAGGGCTTTCATGCTCTATGTCTGTTTAATGAAAGATCAACTGTGTTTTGCAACACATTCCCCCAAAAGCTGCCCTGGAGAGAAATGTCAGGTATCTGTCATACAGACCTTTGATCGATATGTAGCTTTGAAGCTGTATATTTGACGGTTCCTTACCTGTGAAGGAAGAAGTATTCTTAAACAGGCAGGAATGCAGAGAATTGTAGAATAGAATAATAAGATAATGAAAAGTAGGTAAGTGGCCAAGAATTGCTCAGAACAAAGTGCCTCCTCATATCACATATTGATTTGTCTTTGCTTTGCAGGCCTTTGAGGAGCAACTCACCTCTTGGTGCAAAGCAGCTGGAGAAGGTGTTACATATGAGTTCCAGCAGGTAACTGGGAAATGAGGGTTCATTCCAACTACTTTTCCTTTAGTTCTAGAAGCAAAGCTCTAAACTGCTTTTGGCTTATAACCTTCTAGAGTACTGCCACTGTCTTTCTCTCCCTTTCCTCCTTGGGCCTTTATCTCAACAGGGCTTTCTTTCTATGGTGCCCTGTGCTCCACAGCCTCTTTTAGTCCTACTGCTGCTTCTGCCAGGCTTTTGCCAGACATTCCTGGATTTTGAGAATCTGTTGCCTCCTGCGAGTTTCACCTTCTACCTTTTCCCTTGGGCTAGAAATACATGGATCAGACAGTTACTTCCACAGAGGAATCTGATCCCTGGTGGAAGGCATTCAGTGACACCTGCAAAGACATGTGAGTACATTATTACATTTGCCTTTTCTCATTTTTTCTTCCTTTTTCCTTAGTCATTTTGGGATGGGAGCAATTTCACCTACTAGATAGGAGGAAACTATATGTATATTTGGTGTATATACTAAAAAGCATATACTGAGATATCCTCTAGCATAGACCAGCTATTCCCAGACTGTCACCTGTCTATACTCAGAGAGTGCAAGGGCTAAGCCAACAGTGTGTTTGTAAGAAGTCTGGATAGCTACAAGTTGGGAAATGCATGGAAACTCCATCTTCTCAACTACTCCAATTCTGGATCATCTCAGAAGTCTGCAGTTGTATTTTTTTTCAGTTGATAAATTCTATCTTTGGAATAGTTTGAAACTTCTGAAGCTGCAAAAAGACCAAGTTAAATAACAGCCATCACACGGGGAGGTTCTCTGCCATTATGTCTCTGTTTCTTCAGGAATATGAAGCTAAAGTGTGAGATCTTCCCTGCTGCCACTGACAGCCGCTACATCAGAGCAGTGAGTATAGATGCCTTCCCTATAGACACCTGACCAGTGGAAGTGCTTATCTTCTACTCACTTGTTCTGCCCTTGGTTTCTGATACTTGCTTCTCCTTCCAATATATTTCAGGCAGGTCACCCTGCAATTGGCTTTTCCCCCATGAACTACACGCCTGTGCTGTTGCATGACCACAACGAATTCCTGAATGAGCAGGTCTTCCTGCATGGGATTGAGATCTATGCTCACCTCATCCCGGCACTGGCCAGTGTCCCTCCTCTGCAAGCAGAAGCCTGAGATCCTAGCAGATGACAGTGATTTGGGCTGTGCGGTGGTGATGGTAGGGGGATTGGGGAGAAAAACCAAAGAAATTGAGAAAGGATACTATGATATTGTGACCGAGGGCTTACGGTGCCTGATAATCTGTGTTTTGCCAAGAGGAAGTAGAATTACATAAGGGACAAAGCAAACTGGCAGCATCAGTTAATGCAACCATATGTAAATTAGGGTCTTGTTGATATTAATGACTTTTTCTCTGCTGCATACTAATGAAGATAGAGACCCTTCTTCTCACGATTCCAGATGGAAAACCAGGTCTTTTTTTGTCTACTTACAATTTCTCCATTTGGTGATAAGAGGATAGTCTTCGTGGCTTCTAAATCAGCAAATTCTAAGCCCTAGCTTCTCACTACTGAAATGCAATTGAACAGGAAAATGTTATTGTCATATTAATTGTCTTCCTGTTACTACCATACCGTTTTGCTGTGTGGCTTTGTTTTGTTTTTTTAAGAAAAAGAACATCATTTAAATTGGTAAATCTAAGGCAAAATAGAAATGAAGAGCCTGAAATCTTGAGAAGTTTGAGAGAGTGTGCTATTTAGGCTGATGGGGTTGGCGTGGAGTTATTCTTTTTTCTTTTACTTTGTCTAGCATGCCTAATACCACTATGGAGGACCATCTCAATACTTACGTAGAATTCTACCACAGAGAAAATTTTCCCAACTCTGCTATAATACTGAACATTTTTTTCTTAGTTTCCCTATTTGGAAAGGAGAATCAATTATGACACTTACCCTTTGCTTCATGAGTTCTTTCAGAGGCAAAAATGTTTTGAAAGTAAATGAAAGGGAATTTAGCAATAGCACTTACATATCGCTTCACAGTGCTCCACAGCCCTCTCTAAGTGCTTTTCAGTGTCAGCATATTTCCCCCAGCAATCTGGGTCCTCATTTTACTGAGCTCAGAAGCATGGAAGGCTGAGTCAGTGAGAACTGAACTGCTGACAGTTGGCGGAATTAGCCTGTATTCCAACCACTGTGCCACCACGGTTCTTTTTATGAAATAAAGTTTAATTACACTGAGAAACCAAGATCTTGAAGGAGGAGTTAAGAATTAGTATGACCTGCTTAGGAACTTTCTTCCCTACTCTACTATTTTATCCCACAGGAAGATGGGGATGTCCTTGAATTTTTACTCCTTGAGGATTCACTAGCAGTATGGCTGACTGCCTTAATTATCTATTGAACCTGTATCTCAGCTGAATGCCATCTGGATTCTTTGAATGTCAAACTTCTAAGGGTGAAATGAAGATGACCCCATCAATAGCGTGGATGACTTCTCCCAAGAATACCTTGTGGGTGGCACTATATCAGAATAGTGCATCCTTTCCTTTGAGGCATTCTTTTCCAAATTTTAACTGGAATTCTGCTGAAATATTGAAGTAAACTGAAATAGTCAGTAAAGGTACTGTATATGGTTTAAGAAGAAACTTTCAGCGACATTTTCTTGAATAAATGCCATTCTCCAAAGAATTTGTTAAAATACACCTGCCTCTTGAATGTTAGCTACAGTATGTTCCCCACCACCACCACAGCATTAACAAAAGGCAAACCATCCCATGAAAGGGGTATTTTCCCCAGTTTTATACAAGATAATTGATTGAGACTGGAAAGTAAGAGTAGTTTTCCAGATATCATATTGATATGTTTTATCTCAGGTTCTCTTCATCCAACTTGTCATTGGCAACAAAACCTGAATTTCTTCCAGAATGATTATTTTTCACACACTGCTGTAATGCAAGATTATCTCACTGTACATACACTGTCAGGTACACTTTCTCTTTTTAATATTGGATAACATCTGTTAGAAACTTCACTCATACTTTCTAGCGTCATAGAGCAAAACATACTTAGGGAATATGGAAATTTCCCCCCCTTATTAGTAGTCTATTAATTACAGGTGATTTTTAATATGAAACTGAAGCACAGATAACAACACTGTGATTTCTCTTATTATGAATACAATAATAATCTGTGAAATTTACTGTGAAAATATAAATGCTTTGTAAAGTTGTATGTCCCAAAATGTTCAGGTGTCAAAATAGAGCTAAATCAGGATTCTTTTAAAAACCTAGGGAAAATTGCTAACTCATGCATTTTTACAGTTCTGTATAGTTTTATACAATCTTGCTTGGTAGAAAGTCTCATTGTGCTCTGTTGTGTTTTGGTAAACATGCACTGAATTGTTGCGTATATGTAGATGTGAATATTTTTTTAGATGAACATAACTCCTTCGGGGGAAATGACACTTCCACATAAGTCTATAGTACCAAAATTTTGTTTAGAAATGTTTTTTGTTTGTTCCGTTTTCCATATTCCAGGATGAATTGCTTCTCTTAGTTAAGTTTGGATGAGAAGAGAAATAGCAGGACTATATGTGGTTATTAGAGTAATAATTGTATATTAGGAACATGAACAGAAAGCTCCTTATGGGCTTCCAAGAGGCTTTCAGTGCTCTTTGATCCAATACAACCTATTAGGGGAGGTGGGGGGTGGACAGCATCTTGTCTCCCATAAACTTAAGTTTTCTGTGCCCACATGAACAAAACGGTAACAGTTCATACCATGGATTATAGCAACACTTTTCAAAATTGGCAACTTTAAGATGTGTGGACTTCAACTCCCAGAATTCCCCATGTCAAAATTTCCTTGGCAAGATTTCAAAAGTGGTTTGCCATTGCCTGCTTTCAAGGGCTGAAAGAGAATGATCTGTCCAGGGACATCTAACTGGCTTTGTGCCGAAGGCGTAACTAGAACTTCCACCTGTCTCCTGGTCCTAGTCTGGCGCCTTAACCACTATAACAAACTAGCTATCATATGTCTTCTCAACAGCACAGAAAGACTGTTTTTCCACAGAGAGAAACCTACAACTTGCCATATGTAGCTTTCAGCACACAGTATAACTATTTTTAGTTTCTATAAATGTCGACGGAACCAGCTATATAAAACTTGTATGTCAGATATATGGAAGCAGTTAGCATTATCATTTCACTCTGTCTTTTTTCCTCGGCAGACTGTGAATAGCCATATATGAAAGTTTAAAAGGAACTCCTGGTCTTTTAAAATCAGGTGCTCTTTGCTGTCCTCCCTATCTAAACCTAGATAGAAATCTATTCAGTCTTGGAAATATTTTTTTTCTTTCAGTTTATATAGAGGTGATTTTAAGAAACAAATACAATTAATAAATCAAAACTTACTTAAATGTTAAAGTTTTAAAGTGTGCTAACTTGGGAGATGCGAACTTAGCGGGGCGTAATATTTGTCTGACCTTATTGGAATTCTGAAGCCAAGCAGGGCTGGGACTCGGGGGGCACTTTGATAGGAGACTAATGAGGAATTCTAGGGCTGTAGGCTTGTCTGGGAACTCAAATCCATCCCCACCCCCCCCAAAAAAGGTAGTGGCAAACCATTTACAAAACTAATGTCCCTACAGCAGGGGTGACCTGCTGGGGGTTCGTAGGGGTTTGGGCGATCCTCTTGCTAAGGGTCTGCCCAGTTCGGTGAATCCCCAAATCCCATTCATGGCTGGTCCCGCCACCGCATCCCTCCCAGGAGTCTCCATGCGGCCCGTTTTAGATGCCAGGTAAGTGCAGGGCCTGCGGGAGGGCGAAAAACGGGCCTCCTGGAAGTCCGGAAACAGGCTCGTTTCTGGCTTCCGGAGGGCCTCCAGAGCCTAGGGGAGGCTGTTTTCGCCCTCAAGGAAACCTCTGTTTCATTCCCAAAGGGGCACATGCGATTGAAACGAGCACATGCGCGCACACACTTACAACCAGTGAACCCCTTGTGAAGGTAAGTGCAGCCCACCTCTGGCCTAAAGGTAGTCTCAGTTTACGACCATAATTGGGACTGGAACATCTGTGGCTAAGCAATGTGTTCATTAAGTGAATTGGACCCAATTTTATGACCTTCTTGCTGTGATCAAGTGAATCACGCGATTGTTAAGTGAACCTGGTTTCCCCATTGACTTTGCTTGTCAGAAGCCCCCTGGGGAAGGTCACAAACGGCAGTCACGTAACCCTGGGATGCTGCGATGGTGAGGACTGATTAAAGACACTTTTTCAGCACCTTTTTATAATTCCAGACAGGTGTTAAACGAATGGTCATAAGTTGAAGTGTCCCTGTATACCAGTAATCCAACTTCTCTCAAGTTTTCCCATTTTTATTCTGAACACTAATTGCTTGGAACTATTTTCCACTAGATGGCGAACTGCACTTAAAAATCCTCCAACATGGAATAATTTCAACCTACGGAACAACTATCAAATATTGATGATGATGTTGATATTGCTCATATTTGTTGGGGATGGGATCCAACAGTGCGTGTATGGATATAACACAGGGAAATAATTAAAAATGATTGCTTGGTAAAAGGAGAAGATGCACAAATATTAAAAACTATTTTTGCAACAACAGAATAGCATGATAAACAATAGATTAAAAGTTGAACTATGTACCTTGAAGCAAAATGAGTCTTCCATTCTCAGTTCATAGGCCAATTTTGCCACCTCGAGTTCCCCGATTGGGTGAAGAGAGGCAGGATATAAATAAAATAAATAAAATAAAAATAAAAATAAATTTTATCAGAGGGGTGATCATTTTAAACATAGCTCCCATGTGTGAACTTTGTTAGCTGTGGGACAGTGAGTACGGACAAGTGATATTTTCTTTCGCAATTACTTAATTACTTCATAGAATAAATATTAATACACTGTTACATTTACATCACAAGAGTCAGCAAAACTTTTACAAGAGAATGTTCCTTTACTCCGGGACTTGACATAATCTCTTGGTTTTGACTTAACATATCGTGTGAACCTGGGCAGAAGTCATACAGGTAGCATAAAATAATTTTTATGAACTGGTTATAAAAAACAGATGTAAATGAGTAATTTTACAGGAGAAAGAAATCTCAAGCTGTCTATTTTGAATGTTCTCAAGGAAAAAATACAATGTTATTTATGGTTATTTTTTACTGAGGAGAGTAGGAAGTTGTGTGATTGTTCAGTCTCAGGTTCAAATACCATCATCAGTCTTAGATACTATACAACTCCGAGGCAAAGAATCACTTAAGGAAGCAAAATGCATTGGACCAGCTCTAGCAATGCATCAAGTTTATTAAGAACATGAAAAAGGATATGAAAATAAGAAAACCAGGTTGGGGAAACATGCACTCACAAAAGACAGCATAGCTCCTTTGAAAGCGAAGTTGGAAAGACCTTCAGCGATCACGTATTGAAAAAGTGGAATCAAAATGACAAGAGGAAGTAACCATACACATTGATCAGAATGTAACAGCGGCAACAAGAAATCTAGTAATAGTTGCATTAGAAAAAATGGCTGCATTGTTTGGTTTTAATCGCCCAAAATGGAGATAGCTTTGCTGACAAACGGACCCTGTCATAGCACAGGAATAATGCTAGGAAGAAGGAGGAAGGAGGAAGAAAAGAGGAAGAGAAGGAGAAGAAAGAGAAAGAAATAAAAAAGAAAGGAAAGAGAAAAGAAAAAAAATTCAGAGGAAGAAGAAAAAAAGATCCTGGAATCTGCTTGTGGAAGCCATGCACCTAACTAGCTGTAGCTATCACAAAAGTCTGACTGGGATGGAGCCATTTTGTATTGATCCAATGTGTTCTGTTACTAGAGAGAAAGGTGACTGCTGTTTTGATCCAGTAAAGCTACTTGCATATGAATCTTCTTGTTTGAGAGCCACATTGGTGGTGTGGTTCAGGCTAGAAACCTGGATACCATGAATTCTAGTCTCACCTTGGACACAAAATTACTTTGAGTGAGTGGGCCAGGCATTCTCTCAGCTCCAGGAAGGAGGCAGTGGCAAACCATTTCTGAAAAACTTGGCCAAGAAAATTGCAGGGACTTGTCCAAGTAATCCCTGAGAATTGGACATGATTGAATGGAAGAGGGGGGCGGGGTGGTAAACTAGGATACTGCTTTGCTATTTTGGATATTTGACAGAGATCTGATCAAAATCTCTTGAGTTAGACACAGCCTAGATACATCTGGGATTTGACCTGGCTCTGACTCAGCCTCCAAATTTTGAGTGTCAAAACAGACTATTTTCTCCCGTTTGATAAACCAAGCCAGGTGTGGAGTGTCAAGCCTGCTCTTTAGCATCTTTGTACACAATATATCCCAATACAAATATCTACATGGTGCAATGTGAAGTCAAGAAAGGGCATCATGCAAAACAGCATGGTTTCTCCTTGGGGAGTGGGAGGATAGCTGATCAGTTTCCACCACAGTCTGTTGAAGCTGCATGCCAGCATTTGCCGAGGCCTCTTACTCTGCCGCCCTGCTGTCTCCACACTCAAAACACAACAGCAAGCAGCAAGCTGGCTTAAAGCAGCTGTTGAAATTGAAATCAGATGAGATGCAAAAATATTATGCTTTGGGTCTGAACTTTCCTCTCTTCATAAATGAGATCCACGTCTTCCAAGGCAAGGGCTCTCTCTCTAGGGCCCCCCAGATGCTGCCTTCATTGGTGATTGCCAGTGAGTAGCTGTGATGGCAACCCAAAGAGGATAAAATGGGTCAGTGCAGGTCCCCACAGCTCAATTTCCTGAGCCCTGAACCACAGATAAAAGATGGGACCTCACTACTTGTCCTAGGACTGATGGGTTTTCTGTGGGAAAAATGGGAGATGGAATTTTTAGATTAGGGTTTCATCTCAATATTGTAAAAACAACCTGGGCTGTTTCAGGTTTCTGGTTTCAGACTGACAAATTGAGTTTGAACATTAATTTTCTTAGAATAAATAATATTATAATGTGAAAGTGAGTCAGTGGTTCAATTCCTAACGCTGAAAAAACGCGATGAATAGCTTCATATAGTATATCATGACGTTTAAAAAGTGTAACCCCATATTTTTATTGTTGGGGGTGACTGCACATAAAAAGGAGGCAGGGTTTCACTCATCATCTTGAAATTTTTACACTGGCCCTCCCCCCAATTACTGTAACTAAACATCCCTTGAAAAAATCAATAAAATATTTTTTTAAAAAAATCTATTTTGAGTTGTATACTGAGATTGGTTTTTCAAAAAGTATTTGTCTCCATCGTCAGTGCAGAAATTGACAAAGTTCATATGCTTTCCGTAACACTTATCCTTCAATTTTATTACCTTCCTCTTATGAACTTGTTAACTCCATTGCATCTTTCCTCTCACAACCATAATTACTTTCTGGGTTTCTGAGAGAAAGCAGAGCAGAGAGTGCAGAAAACATAAAAGCAGGTGACTCACTGTAGCCTAATGCACTATATTTATCAATTTAATCCACTGCTGATGAAGTGAGCCACAGGCACTTGCTCTAAAGTGGATCGGTTGCAAAGATGAAAAGGCCTCTCTCTACATTTGCACATGTGCAAGTGATGGAAAAGAGGTGCATCTGGCAATCTGTTTTTACATTGGAGGGAATTTTTATCTTTTCTCCCCAAGCTTCTAACCACCTCCACCCATTATAATAACTGTTATGAAGCTTTCAGCTTAAAGATGATCCTCCTTCATGCCTCAGCACTGCTATTTACTATGCTACCCTGCATAGTAAAATATTCCTGGGAAAGGCATCTGAATGGGGAAAAAATACCAGAAAGTCCCCCCCGCCCCCCGCCCATTACAGAGATGCCACCTGACATCGTGGCTTGGAATGCAGGGCCCAATCATTAGCAAAGCCTTCTTAAACTTTTCAGGATATCTATTTTATAAGGGAGGGGGTCCCCTGCAATCCCCCTCATACATACCTCTTGAAAATCATTTTTTTGTAGAATGTAGAAAATGTATATACTGTAGATTGTGCAGGGGGAGTACGGTACTAGCAATTTTATAAATGGATAGTATTTTGGGGGAGTACAGATTTTTTAAAAATTAATTTGCAATTAGTGGATTCTTGATGCTCTTGGTAAGGAGGATATTCATCTGTTAGGAAGCTGGACTCAGCAAAGAAGCAGTGAATAATTAGATTAAATGTTGGAAGCTCCAGATTATCCAGAGCATACAAATGCCAAAGTTAATACATTTGTCTATAGATCATGAAGAGTAAAAACAATATGGAATTAGACCAACTTTGATCTAAGGTTAATAGTGTTTGCATATCAGTATGGAACTTACAAAAATAAATACTGCATATGGGATAAAACTGATTTCATATAAGATACTAGGAAGGCTTGAAAGCGTTCTTAGAAACTACTTTTGATTTCTGGATATCTGAGACACTCAGCGTTGAGTATATATTAAATAAAAATCACAAATACTCCCCAGTGTAAAATAATAAGCAAGAGAGGTACACATATGTAGTGGCATATCTGCACATAATTATAGTAAATTATTACAACACAATAGTAACAATTTGAAGAGGGAAACCAAGAACCCTGTTTTAAAACTAACTGAACTAATCTCTAGAGCCAAAATTGGGAGCAGGGCAGGGGAAAGAGGGGGAAAAGGGTTTTGACATATCATTCATCCTAACAACTTGACTGTTTGAGAGTCTGCCTCCCTTCCACAGGGTCTGCCCATCCTGTTCTGACAGAGTGTGTTTGCTTTGAGACCCCTTTTTTAAAAAAATAACACCATCTAGCATGAGTCAAGAAATGGGCCTCCTCTTTTGCAGCATCTGCCCTTTGAAACAGTTTCTCCTGGAAATGCATATCTGAATGGTATCTGTATTACCCAGCGCCTAATAGGTTCTTCATACCTTTTTTTTGCATGATTCCCAGAATCAGTGTTTGTTTGTTTATTTATTTATTTATTTATTTATTCGATTTATACCCGCCTCTCTTCCCCGGTCAAGAGGAACTGGAGGCGGCTTATTCTTATATTTAATTTTATCTTATATAATCTTACTCTTATGTTTACTTATTTATTACATTTTTATAATACAATATAAAATAATAAATTATGATCACACATCCTTCCACAATCATTCTTCCAGGGGGGGGTCATCACTCCCAAGCCTGCCGACAGAGCCAGGTCTTTGTGGCTCTGCAGAAGGCTAACAGACTAGGGATGGTTTGGATCTCCATAGGTAGCTGGTTCCAGAGGGCCGGTGCCTCCACAGAGAAGGCCTTAGATTGTTTAGCTGATGGGATCCGTAACAGGCCAAAGCTGTGGGATCTCACTGGGTGCCGGGACGCATAAGGTGGTCAGATTTGATCCTGTGTATTCCATGGAACCCTGTGACTTTCACAATAGAATTTTGCTGTTCCCTAAACTAAGTCAGAATTTACTAAATTTTAAAAGGATATTACAAAGCTACCTTTCATATTTATGATCCAACATAAGTGAAAGTTAATTAACTTCTTCACGCTGTTTAATTATAAATCAGACTTGCCTAAATATATGCACATCGAACCTGGGGATCTTGCAGAACTTTGCAATGGCTTGTTCAGTGTCAATGGCGAGAGGTTAAAATTAGCACCTAAAAATTATCCAAAAGTATTATGAACAGCTTTTTATAGGGTTCAAGCAACTTTCCACATTACAAACTGCCTCACAAATTGCTCTAGCTCCCTCTAGAGAAATTTCTCCCACAGAAATTTCCACTCAAACTGAATTGGTCATAGTTGGAAAATCCAAACTCCTAATGAAAAGCTGAAAGTTTCCATTTATTATGGTAGAGAATGGAAACCAAAAAGAAAAAAAAAACCACATGGCATTCCAAATCACATCCCTGCAACAATGAGGGAAGTCCTTGTTCCATATGCCTCATGCAGATTTACCCTTGTGACACAAGGCAGCAGTACAGTGGTTTCCATTTTTGGCTGACTGCCACATCCTCGAAAGCAACAAGCTGTTTTCAACAAAAGGGACCCTGGAAAACTCCACCCTTCTAGGCTTCTGTCCAGCCTTCTCAAAATTGTATTTCCTTTCTGTCTTGACAACTGGCACGGCTGGAAAGGCTACCCCAAAAATCTCTTATAGGTAGTCCTTGTTTAACAACATAGTTGGGACTGGCAACTTGGTCCTTAAATGAAGCAGTTCCTAAGGGAAGCCACAACTCTGCTTATGATCTTACTTCAGTTTCCCTTTGCTCTATAAACCTGCAAAAGTCATAACTGTGAGGATTGGCTGTAAAGTTACTGTTTTGTCAATGCTAAACAAGGCATTCAGTAGAACACAGAGGTGGAAAGGGATCTTGGAGGTTTTCTAGTCCAAACCCCTTCTCAAGCAGAAGACTCTAAGTCTATACCATTCCAAACAAATGGTTGTTCAGTCTCATTTGAAAACTAACAATGAATGATTCCTGCTGGGCAAAGCTGTGGATTGTGATCAGTGGTGGTATTCATTTTTTTTTACTACTGGTTCTGTGTGTGTGGCTTGGTGGGCATGGCTATGCTGTCAGCCAGACAGAGGTGGTATTTGCCAGTGTCAGCCAATCAGAGGTGATATTTGCCGATTCTCTGAATCAGTCAAAATTACTGGTACCTGTTCTCCAGAACCTATCGGAACTGGCTGAATACCACCTCTGATTGTGACATCAATAACTGTCTCTGCAGAAAAGGTAAAGTGCCATATAATTTTTACACGATGAGGTTACTAATAGCCAGCAGACAAAAGATGCAGAGAAAGCAAAATAACATGGGAAGAATAATCAACATTTACTCAAACCCTATGAGTGGGTTGCTGTTGGGGAGTAATCTTACTCTTTGGGAAGCCAAATCGTCTCTATTTTCTCTATTTTCTGCTCTTTTTTCTGTTTTATTCTATCTTCTGTCAATTACAATTGAACCACAAGGGTCCAATTGATTGGGTCCCTGCAGTTTTGAAGTTACAATACAGGATAATAGGGTAAGAAAACATGTCTTGGCATGTAGATGTAAAAAAGAATAGAGTGTCCTTGTTTGATCCTAAATTAAATATGATCATATGTGTGATGCAGCTGCTAAAAAAGGCAAATGTTGGCTTGAGATTATTACCAGAAGCATAAAGTTCTAATCACAGGAAATAATTGTTCCACTCTACTTTGCCTTGATTGAACCTCTGTTGGAGTACTTTATTCAGTCTTGGATACCAGAGTTCAAAAAGGATAGTAAGAAATTATATGATTGAGAAGAATCTGGAAACAACCCTAACCAGGAATGGTGAAACGATCTGGCTATGTTTAGCTTATAGATGTGACGACTGAGAGGAGATATGATAGACTTCAAATATCTGAAAAGAAGTAGATTTATTTTCTTTTGCCCCAAAGGACAGGACCAAATCAATGAATTAAAAATACAGGAAAGAAATTCAGGCTGGATATCAGAAGAAAGTTTCTGACTGCATGACGTGCTAGCCTGTGGAATGAGCTGCCACATGAAATAGTGAGTTCTCTTTCCCTACAAGTCTTCAGTGAGGTCTTCAAACAAAGACTGGATGGTCATATGTCAGAGGTAGATTAGTGGATCCTTCACTAATTACCTGGTGAGGTTTGATTGCTTTCAAGGCCTCTTCTGACTCTTGTGATTCTAATTCCAGTTCCCACTCACCCCCAACTCCACTCCCACACATTTAAAATGTTTCAGCCAAGATGCTTTCTCTCTTGTCCTCTTTTCTTTTCTAGATCTGTGTCTCTCTACTGGTGCCATGAGTACATGAGATAGGGAGAATTGATAAACCTCCCCAAATATGTAGATAGGAGAAAGGAAAGTTGAGAAGTCAAATCTACAGTTCAATGCACCAAAACAGTTTAACCCTTGATCATGATGGAGACATTCCAGTGGACAGGAGGTATAGGATTAAGGTTCCTCCATAGGCTTATTAGAGGTGTTTTTCTCCCGTGCTCCTTTGGAAAGAATTAGGAAGAGGTGAATACTGAAGAGAAGACAAGATGTGGGAGCAACTAGATGGACATAAATCAGGGCCATCTTCAACAGAGATCAAGAATGTCAAAATTGTGGGTATGACTGGGCAATCTCAACCCTACCTCTCTACACTTCTATGCAATGCTGTTCCAAAGCAGTAGCACCTAGGGACTTCCGGTAGGACTTACGGCGACGGGGTCACAGAATTTGCGAGCTCCGCAAATCCGTACCCAGTGACCGGCCTGAAGGTCCCTAGAGGACCAAAGTTTCCCAGGCTTGGGAGGTGAAGTGAGGGGGATTTCCACAGGGGTGTTGAGAGGAAACGAAAAGAAGTAGCACCTTGACCATTTGTTTGTGCATGCCATTTTGACCCACCCAGGAAGGACCCCTTGATGTGTTCAGACTTTGGATGGTTGCCAGGTTAGGCTGCTGAACTGGGGTAACATTTTCTTTGGACCAGGATGAACACTATCTTCATTGTGTTAGGGTCTTCTTATGTAGGAAGAAATATAATTTTCTTTTGACTAAAGTAAACACTTTGTGGTGTTTTAATACTTCAGTATAAAGAGAAAAATTATTTTCTTTTGACAAAGAGAGATAACCCCTTCATTACATTGCACTAATCCAATGTACAGATAAACGTTGTTTTCTTTTGGCAAAGCAACCTTGCATTAGTTTTAATTGAATTTAAATTTATGATTGAAGCTGGGTCGATGTTGTGTTTTATATTTACTTGCCCTAAAATAAAGAGTTGGCAAGAACTGAGAGAGATTTAATGTTACTTTCTGGAGATTTCAAACTAAATCTTACAGGGATATTCCATTCATTAACACACCAAAGCCTTTAAGAGGGAGGGGAGGCAAAGGGAAAAAAATCAGTGCTGCAAAGATATGGCTATCATTGCTATGTGGAATGTTGAGACCCATGAACCAAAGTAAACTGGTTGTCAAAACAGAAATGTCAAGATTAAACACCGATATTCTGGAATCAATGGACTGAAATGGACTGAAATGGGTGACTTCACATCTGAAGAGTTCAGATCTTTTAATGAGCACAAGAAAATCATAAAAAAATTAGAGTGGACATTGTTTTTAACAAAAGAGCATGAAAGTCAGTACTCAGATCCCCCCCCCCTACTCAAAGATAAAAGAACCTTAATACAAATCCAAGGCAAGCCATTCAGTTTGCAGGGATTTAAGCGTATGGTTCCCTAACTGATAACATAGAGTAAGTTAATGCTGAATGGAATGGCAACCTACAACACCTTGTTAAAACAATTTACAAAACACACAAAAGATATACTAATTATAGGAGAAAGGAAAGTTGGAAGTAATCTGCCATCTGAAATAACGGGAAAACTTGGCCTGAGTTTATGGGAAACAGACATAGGAAAGATAAAATCTGATACTGACTGTGCCTCAGATCACAAACATCTTGCAAAACTATAGTTTAGATCCCGAAGGTAAGGAGTGTTGCCCCTTGGTCCAGGTAGGTCCACTTACTCAGTGGTTTTTTAATATTAATCATTATAGACCAATTTTGAGGGTTGGGAATAAGTAGTGTTATTTTTTGGTGGTTTTGTCTGGTCCTATGAACCATTGAGACTTTGGCCACAGACCTGGCTCTTTTCCCTTGCTGTTTAATATCTATATAAAACATCTGTGCCTAGAACAAGTCATCTGTCAATTTAGGATGGGGTGTCCCCAATCTGCTGATAATGTATAGTTATGTATTTCTAGTCTAGGCTTTGGTTCTGACTAGATCTGATGGCTGTGAGGGTTTTAGTGGAATAAAGAAAGCTCAGACTGAATCTGAATAACAAGGTGCAGTTACTATTTACCTAAACTCATTGGACTTTTTCCCATGATAGTTTTGGATGAACTTGCATTCCCACAAAAGAGCAGGTCTGTTGAGACTCTCGTGGATTCACAGCTGTTTGAAGATGACTCAGAAAGGAACCAACCAATCTTAACCCTGCAGTAAAGCCTCAAGGACAAGATAGGTGCCCGAATTGCTACTGAAGTAGATCAGAATGTAATCCTTCAGACACCATAAATTATGTCAGCATATTTTTCTGCTGTCATGAGGGAAATTAAGTATGCCTTGACAAACTTCACACATCAGAAACAATATAATCCTTTTTACAGAGGAAAAGAGGTAATGCAGTGTCTCAACAAAAGACGTTGCCTCCTCTCGAAGGTTAGTTTTTCCTTTTTTAAAAAATATATTCTTAAAATACATAATTAACAGAACAATCTTTAAACAAAACTGATTCAGTAACTACAATATGACCACTAAAATATATATCACAAAATCTCTGACATAGTAACACATATTGGTGTATTCTTTGATTAGCAGAAAATATTGAGTTTTTCCAAAGCCCTTTGAAGGCTGCACCATCTTCTACGGAGGCTGCATCATCTTCTACTTCTTCCTTTTATTTTCCTTAATCTCTTACACTTTCTGTTCCAGCACTTACAAAAGCTGGAAAAGCATTTTCTGGCTCCTATAAATGCTGTGGTGAAGATCAGGAGCAGGTGCAAAGCTAAGGGGAGGAACTTGGCTGCTTCTTTTCGCTCTCAGAAGGGAGCTGGCCCTTGACTTGTGAGGCTGCTTCAAAGTCTCATTCATCCCTTCATCAAAGCAAAGTCCCCTTCCTTGCAAATTTGCAAATACATGCGATAGATTTAATTACACTTCAGATGAAATAGGAACATGTAGGCAACATTCATGTTGCCTAAAGCAATTTAATCTAATACTGTAAGTGTCTGATTCCTCGTTTCTCTCTAAATCCAAATAAAGTTCTTTACATCACAATCACCTAATCACACCCTTAAGGCTGTCAACAAGTGCAGCAGGGCAAAACTGGATTTTAAAAGGGACAAGTGGATTTCCAAAGTCAATGAGGGCAGATAAAACAAATAAATGGTAGACAAAGATAAGTGTTAATTCATCCTGTTTGGGGTCTGCCTGTCTGGTTTTAAATGCAATTGTAGCACCCACAACTGGCTCCAGACAGAGATAAGCCACCATTCATTCCATGCTCATCACGTTCACTGCTCTCAAAACATGATAGTCTAATGCAGAAATAATGACTTTTTTATCATTATTTAGGGGCAAAAATAGTAGCTGAAGAGCTTTGCTATACTGTTCTATGTTGTTAAGTTGTACAGTCAGATCTAAGCTAAGCAACAGTCTTTCCTGAAGGAGAACTCAGCGTTTAAAGGGATCATCAGAATGGATAAACCTGGGCCTTTGTTGCTAAAGTGCAGTCTTTGGATGGGCTTTTACCTCTAGATTTATAATTAAGGGGTTTGTCTCAGTTACTGGTGATTTGCCTATTGCTAGCTGTCTCACACAGGGGTTTTCAAAATTCTTCAGGCTGTAGTGTCTGAAAGTTTTAAAAGCCTCCAAATCTGGAAACTTGAGGCAACACTCTAATGATCCACAGGACATTGGCTGTGTTTCAGTGAAGGGGGATTTTTTTGCCTTGAATTTTTGTGGATCCCCCGTCAAGTTCTCATGGAACTCTGGGATTCCACGGAACACAGTTAGACAAATCCTGATCCCATTGTTTGCTAACTCCCTCCTGTGTTGATTCTGCTATGAGCAAAGAGATCAGCTGTCTTGGATTACAGGGAGCAAATGGCTGAGGAAGATGTATCTTGCTTTTGTTTGGGAGGTTGTTCTTTCTTAGATTACTTCCTGGATCAGACTAAAGTATAACAAGTGAAACCCTTTTTTAAGCTTGGTAATAGTAATAGCACTAGCACTTAGACTTATATACCACTTTACAATCCTTTACAGCTCTCTCTAAACAGTTTACTTAGAGTCAGCATATTGCCTCCAACAATTTGGGTCTTCATTTTACCCACCTCGGAAGGATGGAAGGCTGAGTCAACCTTGAGCCTGGTGAGATTTGAACTGCCAAA
>JANHGC010007190.1:238710-249025 GCA_027560395.1 Boaedon fuliginosus
GGAGTTGGGCGGCATAAAAATGTAATACATACATACATACATACATACATACATACATACATACATACATACATACATACATACATACATACATTAAACTATTTCTACACCCCCCTGCCTGGCCTCTTCACTCCAGGCTGTATCAGCCCTGAAGCAGTGAGAAGAGAAAACTCTCTAGAGAAAAACTACAAAAAGTACGGCCAACTTTAGGTTGACAGCTGCAACCTTAGAATTTTGATGGGGCAGTGGTGCATTGGTTTTCCTAGCTCTTCCCACAGCCAGGAGCTTAATTCTGACTGGTTCAAAGTTGATTCAGCCTTCCATCCTTCCGAAGACAGTAAAATGGTAATCCAGATTGTTGGGGGCAATACACGGAAATTTGTACATAGAGTGCTATAAAGCACTGTGGAGCCATATATAGGTCTAAGTGCTATAGTGCTATGTTCTTTCTAATGTATAGGAAACAGAAAATAGCTTAAGCTTTGCAGTTATTTTCCAATCTCATGCCTAAACAATGAATCACTTCCAGGTGTAGGCTCAACCACAGAGCTTTTGCTTATCTGCCACTCAGAAGGCCTGAGACTGGGTCATATTCAGATACCTTACACTTCAGGGCTCACTTTGCCTTCGTTCTGCTTATAGGGCCTTATCGCGCTTTACGTAAATACCTTAAAGAGAACCATATCTTCAAAGGCAAGAATACAGTATTGCTATTTTCCTTTTGCTTGCTTATCTCCCGACAGGCCCCTGTGATGGCAGCTCAAAGATCTGCAGACCTATCCCATGAAAAAAAAGAACATGAGCCTTTGATAGAAGCCCACTTCAAAGTCTCAGCAGATCTAGGATTTTCTCCAGTTATAGAGTCGTGTTCCATTCAGTTTTCCCCATCCAGGTATTAAGATTATAATGCTACTATAGTTATGTATTAAGCACAGCAAACCATAGGCCAATGTGACAATACCCTGCACAGGGTAACCTATATCCCTTTCAGAGCCTATTGAATCCAATTCTCATGGTCCATACGGCTGCAGTTTATTCATTTTGCAAAATTCACTCTTTTGTTTCTTTTCTGAAATTATTTCTCACAAAGATACTGCTATTAAAATGCATATGTCATGAGTAACTTCTCAGATTTATGTCTGAGCAAAAAAATCCCTGATCTTGGACACAACTAAAATATCTATTTATCTTCTGAAAATCTAGACCTGATGTACCTTATTATCAATAAAATGAAATTATTTTGTCACTAAGCCCAGAATTCTTTTTAATGTGATAAACAATATTCTAATGTTTTCATTATTCTAAAGAAAGTCCTGGTTTTGCTCTTTGTCTCACTTCAGATATAAATTTAGTCTTTCTTTAGCCATTAATGATGGTGAAAGGAAGACTGCTTACAGATTTTAGTCATGGCAGTTTCTGTAACTCAACAGTGTCATCGTGTCCTGCAGCTTTTTGAAGACATTGTTATGCTGACTTTGGGTTCTAATTATCCTGCTGGTTGGAAACTGGTGGACTTTGGGCTAGCCCAACTCACAAGGTTGTTATGGAATAAATATAAGGAACTAGCATGATGTATGCCACCTTGAATTGTGCAAAAGTAAATGTGGGGAATAAATCAACAAAGTGATAATCTTCAAGATTAGATGATCAAAAGGATCTTCTGGGTGCCTGTTCTTGAGTTTCGCATAGGAACTATAGCACTACTTCTGCTGAGCTGGTGAAGCTAGCAATAGCACCTAGACTTATATACTGCTTCACAGGGTTTTACAGCCCTCTGTAAGTGGTTTACAAAGTCAGCATATTGCCCCTAGCAATCTGGTCTTCATTTTACTGACCTTGGAAGGATAGAAGGCTCAGTCAACCTTGAGCTGGTGAGAATCAAACTGCCGAACTGCTGGCAGCCAGCAGTCACCAGAAGTAGCCTGCAGTACTGCATTCTAACCACTGCACCCAATCCCCAATGTATGTTCATTATTTTGAAAGAGCTGCACTGAGTGCCCTTTGGTAGCAAGCCAAATTCCAGTTGTTCATGTCTACATATTGACCTATAAAAGGCAATTCTTGATGTAGAAGTTCCCTGTTTGAAAGTATTTCTCTTTATTAAATTATGGTTGACACCAATCCCTGTAAAGCTTTAATCTCCACTAAAAATTTCATCTATAGCCTGTAAATCAGAAAGAGTTGCTTGAGACCTGTGGTATTTTTCTATGTGAAGAATGTTTTAGAGACATATGGTTTGGCAAGACTGATACATCTTGGTAATTTTTTTTTTTTTTTACTTTACTGTTGTGTCAAATGTATGTGAATGTTTAACAAGTGTTTGCTATCCTCTATTTGAGAATGAATGTTGTCCTTCTGGCAATAATATTTGCTCAATGTGACTTAAATAAATCAGATGTCTCTTAACTGGCAATTATTACTAATGCTCTGGAAATGATTGATATTATTATCGCACTGTTTCTTCAACATACAAGGATGTTTGAACCAATAGCCAACAATTTCTAAAAGCTGACATACTGCATTTTTCTTCTGAATCTTTTATAGAATTTTTTAAATTTTTATTCAAGAAATGTTTAAAAAAATAAAAATAAATAAATAAATACTTTAATTTGTATGCCACCCTATCCCGCAGGACTCAGGGAGGCTCCCAACATAATAAAAACACATATTGTACAAACATTTAAAATCCCACTAAAATTACAAATTTATGATGGGTTAATCTAATCTAGCTCGTTGGAGCAGCCAGGTCTTAAGTGCTTTATGGAAGGTTCTCATGTCTGGGTTGCTCCGGAGCTCCGGTGGTAAATCATTCCAGAGGTCAGGGGCCATGCGGAGAAGGCCCTCCTCTGTGGGATGAAAACTATGCAGGTTTTGAAAGAAAAAGTAAGGAAAACAATGAAAGGTGGTAAGTAAGTGCAAAGAACGAAATAGAAAGAAAGGAAAGAGAAGTTATAAAGAAGCATCTTCCAATCGTCTTAACAGAAATTACAATTACATGTATACTTTACTCTCTTTCTCTAAGGATATAACATGATTTCCTTTTAAATCCTGATAAATAACAGAATGAATTTGTTAAATGCCTGTCCAGGAAAAACAGATCATGTTTATATGAGTGGAGCCTTTTTTTCATAACAAAGAATATATGGCAAGGATTCAAATCAGCTGTAAAAATGGGGGGTTTCCATTATACAATTCATTTTAATATAACCTTTACACTTTGTTGTGAATAAATACAATGGAATAAAATAAAATACCCAGTGTGCTTTACTGTACTTGCAATTAATTAGAAATCAGAGTTCCAGATGTTCTAGTATGCACTAATGGATGTGAATGTACACAGTTCCTGTAGCTATGTTTCTTGCCACGTGGAACATATCACATGGGAAGGGTCTCTCAATTTCCCACTTTAGACCAATTGGTGGCAAGCACACAATAGTTTTAAAATCGTTTATAATAGCTGAAATATTGGTAATTGGGTTGGCGGCACCCAATCCGCTTAAACATTCTGCTTCCTGTTTTGTGAGAAGCTGTACATAGCACGAGCTCATTCTTTTAACTTTGTCTCCTGATGAAACTTTGGACCAGAAAGTGGCCACTTCTTTCCATGTTTGGATTAAATTCAAGCAAGCAAATCAACCCTGTCTTCATTGTTTTGACTGGAATAGGAACATTGGACAGGAGGGCCAGAGCTGAATTGTGGTGAAATGGCTTGGTTTGGATAAAACCTTGTACAAACCTCTTCAATCTCAGTGTTTGTTAAGGAGCAAATTAAGGTACAAAAAAACTATTCAATTTTGCCTCTTTAAAAGACTATAATTAAAATCGACAACACAGGTAGTCCTCGACTTACAACAGTTCATTTAATGACTATTCAAAGTTACAATGGCACTGAAAAAGTAATGTATGTCCATTTTTCACATTTATGACTACTGCAGCATCCCCATGGTCCTGTGATTAAAATTCAGATGTTTGGCAACTGATTAACATTTATGACAGTGTCCTGGGGTGCGGTGTCCTAGGTCATGTGATCACTTTTCCTAACCTTCTGACAAGCAAAATCAATAGGGAAGTCAGATTCACTTAAAACCATATTACTAAATTAACAGATGCACTGAATCAATTAACAGCTATGACAAGAAAGGTTGTAAAATGGGGCAAAATTCACCTAAAAATTATCTCACTTAGCAACAGAAATTTTGGGCTCAATTGTGGTTGTAAGCCTTTTATTACCCAGATTTATACCTTTTATTTCTCCACTTTGTAGTGCAGCTTTTCCTAACTACCCTGTTTCCCTGAAAATACGACCTAGCTTGGTTTTTACATGTGTGCCCAATATATGTGTGCCCCTAACTAATAGGTTAATCAGTGGATGACATCCTCCCAAAATAAGACCTGGTGCCTTTTTTGATGGCAAAAAAATATAAGCCAGGGTCTTATTTTCGGGAAAACACAGTAGTTGCCATCCAAAATTTCAGGTTATTTCCAAACATCTTGGAATTGTAGTCACTAAAAGTCTGCAAGATCCCTGTTAGCCTCTGAACATTTTGCTGATCAAGGAACATGTATAATTTCATGTCAAGATAATATTTTTTTCCATGATTTTATCAGAGTAGTTCCAAAGTCCTCGTTGGTGATTCACTTTCCCGACCTTCATATATGTTTATAAGTAGATATAAATCCTAAGGATATCTGGTGTCTTTTACAGGAATATCTTTAACTATCCCTAACCCATTCATTGCTTTCAGATGCACGGATTCTATCAATCAAAAAAGAGAGACAGCTGTTCCACTCGAATACCTTAATCAACTTTCTGCGGTGAGGGGTTGTAAATCAAAGATACAATACAGTTGAATGAATAGAGAAGTGGAATTGCACAATAAAAGGCTGATTTGGAAGCAAGCAGAGATGGGTATTTCCAGAAGGAGGGGAAAATCTTGTGTAATCAACGTAGTGTGCAGTTGTTCGGTATTTCTCCACTTAATCTTTTTTTTTCTGCTAAGGAAACACAGAAGAGTTACAATTGGGAGATGATTTTGTCTGTGGCAGCCTATAAATTTGTGATTACATAAATTGTGATTACATAATTAAAAACCTCCCCTCTATCAAAGTAATTTGTAGACATGGCTGGCTCACTGCCACCTGAGGAGTCTCTTCAGCTTTATTTTTGGTTGACAATCAGATCCAGGTAATCTCCCTAAAGAGAGAGATAAAATAACAGCATAGTTGTCAGGAAGGGTCATCCAGCGGTTTGGGGAGAAGAACCATCAATATGCTGATAATATTCACTTTTACACCTCTACCAGGAATTTTGGGGGTGCTATAGACATCCTCACTCCACATCTGGAGGCGATAAGGTTTAGGATGGGACAAAACAAATAGAGGATGATTCCTAGAAAGACAGATGAGTGGCTTTGTCCTGCCACTGTGGAGAGACAAGGTGGCTTGCTTGCTGATTCTCGAGGAAGTTTTTTTTTAAAGAAAACATATGTATTCTTTTATGACCAAAGATAAAATACAAAACAAAGAAAAGGAAAAGAAAAAAGAAAAAAACAGACTAACAAACAGCCAACACTAACAGCAAACCAGAAGAAAAAAGTGTACAAAAAACCATGAATTTGTTGCAAGGTTACAGTAACAGAATCTTGCAAGTCTAAAAGCGGTTCTTCAGACTTCCTTGCCCAAATCGCTGCCCCTTCTTCCTGTCTGTCAAGGACCTTCTCACTGACCATTACACTCAAACCCTCCAGACCCGATTTCTGCATTGCCCCGTCCTGGAGCTAACCTTTGAAGACTGCACAGAAACTGCAATTGATACAAAATGCAGCTAGCCCATATGTTTATGGCATAATCCAATCCAGTAACACAACACCTATTTTACAACTACAGTTTATGGGTACTGGTTTTAATTTGTGAGTTTTACAGTATAAAGACCAGGAATATCTACAGGACCATCTCCTTCAAACTGATTATGTTCTGCTTGGAACAAGATGTTTTGGATTCCCTTAGTTTGGAAATGAAAAAATAGAGATGGGGAGGAAGGCTCTTTAATAAGCTTCTTTATTGCTCTCCAGATCCCCAAGTTCGAGCTGTTCCTCATTTTAGTTCTATTTGGAAAGCAGTTAAATATGGAATTTTGAGTAAATCTATGCGGACTAACATCTGAGATTTACTTCCTACCTGATTAGCAGTGGGCTATTTTAAATTTTACTGATTTTTAAAGAGTTATTGTGACATTTACTATTATACCTTTTGTGATTCAATTTTCAAAGCACATTGAGATATATAATTATGCTGGCACTGAAATATTGGAAATAAATTATTTTCCACTGAATATAAGGAGCATGCATATTTCCCTTTCTTTTCCATTAGAACTATGCCAGGTAGAAATATCATTATAAAATGAAAACTTGACACAAAAGAAATATAACCTTAATAGCAGTTAGAAACCCAAATGTATGAGTTAATTTATTACTGTAGTAACCTCAAGCAGAGGAGAAAAACATAGCCAATAAAGGATGCAGGATAGCTGATAAAAGATTACTGTCTTTAGAAAATAAGCAAGATCACCTTTTGTCATTTTGTTCAAGGTTTTAGATCACTGTTTCTCAAACTTTGTTGATTCACTGCCCCCTTTTAGAAAAAAATTGCATGCTTAATGCACCCTGGGGGGGTGAGGTGCCCAAGCCCTGCCCCTGGAATGCCCTGCCCCTTGCCTAGGGCACTGCTGGGGGTTGGGCCATCCCCGAGTAATGGTGAGGACATAGAGGACAGGAATATATGCTGCGCTACCACCCCTCTGACCCATGCATCACTAACAACCACGGGGGAAGCTCTCAGTGAGAAGCCCTTCCCCTCCCTTGGCTCATTGCACAGGCACAGCATGGGAACCGGGTGAATCCTCTGCCGCCCACCGATTGGTTCCCGGTGCCCCCTAATTCCACATGGAGCTTCCAACGCCCCTTAGACTGCTCCAATGCCCACTAGGGGGTGGTACCACCCACTTCGAGAACCACTGTTTTAGACCAATGATTCTAAACCTTAGCAACTTTAAGATATGTGGACCAGCTCCCAGAATCTCCCAGCCATGCTTGTTGTTAATGTCAAGAAACATTATTCTAGAGGCGATTTTATTACGGTCACAGAGCAGGTTTATAAATAAGAAGCATTCAAAAAATAAAGTGTCTTCTTCTTCTAAAGTTTCTTATTTGTAATACTCATCTTTGACCATAATACAATTTCTACTACTGTTCTTGAGGATCAATATACACTTGATGTTCATCCTGATCCTGTGATTCCAGGCAATACAAGAAACAGTCTTCAACTAGTTCTTTTCCTCTGCTATGAAAATGCTGGCTGGGAATTCTGGGAGATGAAGTTCACACATCTTAAAATTGCCAAGTTGAAAAACGTCTTTTAGAAGCCATACAGTCCGTTTGACAAGGAGGGAAGCCATTTTTAAAGGCTGTTTCCAAGTGCACACGTTTTAAACAGGGTTTCTTTGCAGTTGTGAAGCTCTGCAAATAATCATTGTATATTTTTAGAAATAAGGCAGAAAAACCATGTGGGACATGGTTTCTGAAATTGCTTTCAACCCCTTAATATCAGTTCCATGTATATCACATGGAGAGAAAGGAGCATGAAATGGAGGAGTTATTAATATTCTGAGTGCTTGGACTCCCCTAGAGAAATACATTAGATAATATATTTTTTTAATTTGTCTTTTTATCAGCGGGATCTAACCCAGTTTTGAATTCCATCTTTCTTTTGTTGGCTTCTTTTGCCATACTAATATGCTTTTATCCTATGCCATTTTGGGGGGTATTATTCCATTGATAGACAGACGGACTGATGGGCAGTTTCAAGCCTCCTTATACAATTTCTCTAGGTTGCAAAGAGTGAAAAAACAACTTACAAGACAGCAGCATTGGATTCTCTTGCAGTGTTCAATGCAGCTTGAAGTATGCATCCACACTGTAAGAATACATACAACCTTTCAAATATTACTATTATTCTGCAATTCCTACAAGTCAGAAGAGTGGGAGTTGGTATATGCCATTCTATCACTATATAAATATGTCAAATAGTGCACTGCATTTACTAACATATGCCTTTCAAAAGCAACCATATATGGAAGAAAAATGTACATGCTTGGTAGCAGACTGAAATGGACCCAGTGCAGAACTTGCATTAAGAGCTACCCATTAAGGAAATAATTTTCTTGCCTTGAAATTAATAGTTGCAAAACCAGCTAAAACTCTTTAATCTCTCTACTTTTTCCCTAATGCTCTCCCCTACAAAGCAAGAACACATTTTCCTTAGTTTACCAACAAGACCAATAGCATTAGGACCCATTAATCTGTCAAATTATTTTTTTAACCTTGTTTAATAATCTGAATTTTTTTTTCCTACAGTAAGTAATATCTTTTTTGTTTACTTTCCCTACTATCCTAATCAGGATAATTGTATTCTGTAGCATAAACAATATTTAGACTTAAATCTTATATTCATTAGTTTGAGAGCAAATCTCATTGGTCTCAACATAGCTATTATATTCTCCTCCATTTATAGAGTACCTATAATTGTTTCAATACTATAGTAATAATTAAGAAAACAGTGCTATATCTTCCAGCAGTACTATTCTCATAAGATGACATACAAAGCAAAAAAATAAATAAATAAAGAAGGCAATTAAGTTTATATTTTTAATATTTCATACTTTTATAGTCAGTAATTGGCATGGTCACTGAGTACCAAGAGAGAAAAAAACAAAATAGATTATGATCAGCACATCATACAATCTACAAAAATAATTTCTTCTTAGTGTATTTGGTAGCACATTTTATAAGGGTTTATGCCGCTCTTATGCTTTAATCTCACAAAAGAGTAAAATTTGACTTGAACCAATCTCTTAAATTACAGACCTCTCTCCTTTATTCAATTTGAAACAACATTTGGAAGTCTGAAATGTCATGCCTCTAATCAACTGTCAATAGAAAATTACAAATGGCTGATTGTTTAAAACGTTGTTTTTAAAATGTCAAACAGATAAGTGCAGGGTTTTGTTTTTTTAGTCCAAGGGAAATATTTCTGGTTTTATGATAATAGGCAAAGGACCACTAGTTTTATATTCTACATAATCATGTTAAGGACGCCATTATGACTTCTCCGTCAAAGCCCTATGATTGGACAGCTGAGGGATACTATATAATTAGAAGACATGTTTGTTAACCCAACTCTTCACCCTCCCTAGCCTGACATATTCAAGATATCACAAATCAAAAACAGTCTTTCTCTTTTTGTAGAAAAAAAAGCTATTGAATTAGTTCAGGCCTAATTTAGACATAGAGGAGTCACAAATCTTTGAGAAGATCCAGGTTTGGTTCTGGCTGTTTCAAAGAGAATCCTGTTTCATTTATGATGCCAAATGATGATCCAGTTTGACTGGAGGTTCAGCCAAAATCATAGTAGACATCTAGTGTTTTCCTATAAGTTTATTGTGTCACCAAAGACATACGCAATGCCTATGTAATGGCAGCTTTTACAGACAAATCTTTAATCTCCAGATACTGTATATTAATGAAGCTATAATATAGTAGGAAGAAAGTAGCAGGATATTAGCATAATTTATTTAAGCTTCAATGGCTGCTTTACACAAAATTCTAGTCTTCTTCTATGGTCATAATGGAATGCACAGAAAAATTCATGAATGTTGTACATAAAACAGCTACATGTCTTTATTACATAAAAAGCTAAAAGACATTTAATGAAATCAACCAGAAATGAGTTTATGAAAGACAATGCAGGAATGTTTATATATATATCTAACAGAAGCTTCATTTCAAAGAATTATATCATCATGATATAACTAAATTTAAACATTGAACAATTTAACTAAATTCTGAAAATTACTGAATAAGTGGAATACTAATCAAGGAGAATGAAAACTAATTAATGGTTTCCATTAATTACTTAATTAATGGAAACTAATAAAGGAGAATGGAAACTAATCGAGGAAAGAACCAACCTAGAACTAAGGAGAAATTTCCTGACAATTAGATCAATTTATCAGTGGAATGACTTTCCTTCAGAAGCCGTGAGTGCTCCAACACTGGAAGTTTTTAAGAAGAGACTGGACAACCATTTGTCTGAAATGGTACAGGGTTTCCTGTCTGAGCAGGAGTTGGACTAGAAGACCTGCAAGGTCCCTTCCAACTCTGTTATTCTGTTTATTAATTAAAAGAAAAATCTATAAAGAAATCTTGTTGGATCTATTTTTCCTTCCTTCCTCCCTCCCTCCCTCCCCTGTAATTCTCTT
>JANHGC010007190.1:249125-259592 GCA_027560395.1 Boaedon fuliginosus
TGCAGATGATACCACTCTAATGGCAGAAAGTGAAGAGGAACTAAAGAGCCTCTTGATGCGGGTGAAGGAGGAGAGTGAAAATGTTGATTTGAAACTCATCATTAAGAAAACTAAGACCGTGGCATCCAGCCCTCTCAATTTCTGGCAAATAGATGGGGAAGAAATGGTGACAGATTTTATTTTCCTGGGCTCCAAGATCACTGCAGATGGGGACAGCAGCCAAGAAATTAAAAGACGCTTGCTCCTGGGGAGGAAAGCTATGGCAAATCTTGACAGCACACTAAAAAGCAGAGACATCACCCTGCCAACAAAAGTGCATATAGACAAGGCCATGGTTTTTCTAGTTGTAATGTATGGCTGTGAAAGTTGGATCATAAGGAAGGCTGAACGTCAAAGTATTGAGGCTTTTGAACTATGGTGCTGAAGAAGACTCTTGTGAGTCCCTTGGACTGCAAGGCGATCAAACCGGTCAGTTCTAGAGGAGATCAACCCTGACTGCTCTTTAGAAGGTCAGATCCTGAAAATGAATTCAAATACTTTGGCCACCTCATGAGAAGGAAGGACTCACTGGAGAAGAGCCTAATTCTGGAAAAGATTGAGGGCAAAAGAAGAACGAGACAGCAGAGAATGAGGTGGCTGGATAGAGTCACTGAAGCAATCAGTGCGAGCTTAAACGGACTCCAGGAGATTGTAGAGGACAAGAAGGCCTGGAGGAACCTTGTCCATGGGGTCGCGATGGGTCAGACACAACTTCGCAACTAACAACAACAAATAATGTCCTGGAATCTCAACAAGGCATCAAGTTGGGGAAAGCTGCCTTATGAATCCTTTAGTCACAAAACTATTTTGTAATTAAAGATGGGGAAAGTGAGACATGGACCAATATATAACTTTCATGTAGCATAATTCTGTCTATGATATGTTGAAGCTAATGCCACTAAACACAAAACATTATATATTTATCCTCTTTATTAGATATTTGTGATAAAAAAAAGTAACAGAAGTCAAAGGAAAAGCAAAGATGTGTGGCAAGATGATTCATAACTACCCATAAAATTCCATTGGTTAAGCAGCACAAGTATCTCAGAAGAAAGTCAATAGTGGTATTAACTCATATCCAGCTGGTGTTTGGATTGACTGGTTCTGTAGTCCTCGCCTATATGTTAGCAATTATATGAATCTGAAAAAGACTCTCAGCACATTGGTTGCTGCACAGGGGGTCTTTTTAATACATGCACGGAATCATCTTTAAGTTGATCCTAGCATTGTAGATGGGATGACATGAGAAAAGTCAAGAGCTGGTATGAATGGTTCAGCATGTCTTGCTCTTCATGAAAAGGGGGAGAATAGGGAGGCATTTTGTCTCAAGGCCTGGCTGGTACTGTTTGTGTAGCTTTGTCAGTGTGAGAATGTTTCTCTTTATAAGGAGACCTTTTCTTCTTAATATGATTCATATCCAGCTAGAGTTCAGCCTATGCCACATTACTCAGAGATACCTTTGATACCTTTGTAATTTATGGGGTTTTTTAGGAATAGGCTCCACTCTTCTCACTGAAAAAATTATGTGAATCATTGGATGCCTAGATAGAATTAAATGGCTTGGTGGGGAAGTTGTTATGCTTTGAAGAATTCTATGCATGTTTGCACTGATAGCCGCGAGAAAAGGAGACCATTTCTCTGCTATTTATTCCCATTGAGCAGATAACCACCAAGAAACCTCTTCCAACCTTATGCCAAAATTCAGAAGGTTTGAACACCTCCCAACTGAAACACAAGTAACCTTGACTTATGATCACAACTGAGCTCAAAATGTCTGTTGCTAAAAAAGGCAAATGAGCTTTGCCCCGTTT
Organism: Boaedon fuliginosus; assembly: GCA_027560395.1. NCBI lineage: Eukaryota > Metazoa > Chordata > Lepidosauria > Squamata > Lamprophiidae > Boaedon > Boaedon fuliginosus. The sequence goes on from JANHGC010007190.1 coordinate 250,976, forward strand.
TATGACCTTTCAAGCCACAGTTGTTAAGTGAATCACTGCAGTAACACAATTAAGTCTGGCTTCCCCATTCACTAGGCTTGTCAGAAGGTTGCAAAAGTTGATGATCCTGGGATACTGTAACTGCATTAAATACATGCTGGTTGCCAAATGTCCGAATTATGATCATGTGGCCAAGGGGATGCTGCAACAGTCATAAGTGTACGAACAGTCAAAAGTCACTTTGTTCAATACCAATGTAATATCAACTGTTCTAAATTGAGGATTACCTCAAGCCAGGAACCTGTTCCTCAAAGTTGTGCATTAAGATAGGGAAATATGTATAAGAGGGAGGCCTACAGGAAGTCTACAGCAGTGATTCACCTTATGCTAGGCATATTTACAAATCCACTTAGAACTTGTAGGGTAAAAAATTACCAGGGCAGCCAACTTGTACCACATTATCTAAATGACTTTATCTGTTCCTCAGAAATCTTTACATACTTTCTTACCTCCTTTGTCTAAGGTATATGTGAAGCACTGAAATTACTGTTTATTTATTTATTTTTCTTTTTATCCCACCATTATTATTTTTATAAATAACTCAAACCTATCACCATAGATATGGTGAGCATATCTAATACTCCTTACTCCTCCTATTTTCCCCACAACAACAATCCTGTGAGGTGGGTTGGGCTGAGTGATACTAACCCAAAGCAGCTTTGTCAGCGTGAGCCAATTTTTCATGCCTTAAGTGGGACTAGAACTCATCATTTTCTGTTTTTTAGGCTGATGCCTTAATCACTAAGACCAAAGTGCCTCTAGGGTTACCTGTTACATTATCGGTTAGCATAATAGCCTTATCTGTTAAACATAGTTTGGAGATTTCCCTGAAAGCATTGCTACTTAACAGGAGTTGATACCACGAAGAGATGCAATGGAAGTCAAGGTCATAAATAATTTAATGACAAAGATGAATGTTGATATAATGATATATACCACATGTTTGCAATTTAGGTGAAGGAAATACTCATTTTTGCATTATTGAAGCTGCGTGTCTATGATAGTTGAAAAATTGCTTCAGAGCAAGATAAATTAATAAATTAAAATTAAAAAAAATCAGTCTCCTGCTATTTTGAAATGGGAAATATGTTAAAACTGGCCAGATCCTATTTAAAAACAAAAAATACTTCGAACTCCTCTCTAAAACCTGGTAGTTCTGCTCTCCTGTGTGATACAATCCTTTCTAATTTCCTGCTTTCAGCTCAGATTCCCATTTTTTAGCATAACCCTTAGCCACCAGCAAGTTGTCCAAAACTTGTTTTAGAGCTGGCTTTCATTATAAAGAAAGTTTAAATGGAATTAAATCTATAATATTGATTAGCTCAAAGAAAAGTGGGCCTAAATCCATCTGTTCTAAGAAAACACCTCCTCTTGATCTGTCAGATAATGAATGAACCCTCCTTGATTACACTTGGTAATTTAACAGTGAGGAAATGTTACTATCAACAAAACCAATTAAGAGGGGGGAAAACTCATTAGGCTGACTTTAGGCCATTCCTGGGGTATTTAATTTTTGACTTCCCAAATTAAAAATTTGGAAAGCAATGAAAAAATAATGCTAGCTTGATAAAGGTAAAAGTAGAGGAAGATAACCAAACCAGGGATCTAAGTGTTTTTGTGTTCCTGATGGAACAACAAATACCAAAAATGGACCTCCTCTGTAATCCTCTGTAATCCAAAGAGCTGCTTTGCTTTGCTCAACAGAAGTGTTCGGCAACTAAAGTCAAAGGCAACCATGCAGCCCCTCTGCCTTGTCTCTGCATTGACGTTTTTGGGCAACTCCAACTTCAGCCACCCTGCCACCTTCACTGATCCACCCAATTGTGCAGCCCAGATGGAGCAGAAAAACAAAAGCATTAAAAAAGAAAGAGCCGCGGTGGCATAGTGGTTAGAGTGCTGTACTGCAGGCTACTTCTGCTGCCTGCCAGCCAGCTGCCTGCAATTTGGCAGTTCAAATTTCACCAGGCTCAAGGTTGACCCAGCCTTCCATCCTTCTGAGATGGGTAAAATGAGGACCCAGATTGTTGGGGGAAATATGCTGACTCTAAGTAAACTGCTTAGAGAGGGCTGTAAAGCACTATGAAGCAGTAAATAAGTCTAAGTTCTATTGCTATTGCTATTGCTATTGCTATTGCTATTGCTATTGTTATTTAAATTTATATGCTGCCCAATCCCGAAGGATGAAAATAAGGCAATCGTGGTACAAGAGACAGGGAGAAGGGTAGCAAGAAGCAGCTTCTTGGTGGGATAATCTTACCAAGAGATGGCTCCCCATTTTGTGGCTTTGCCACTCCCTCAGTCAGTATTCATCCAAATGTACATTAATCAGATGTGAACCTGGTGCTCCTGGCTTTTATTTTAATTAAGGCTTGAGGCTAAGAGCTGGATAAGAGGCCCTCTAGTATTACCGAGCTTTTCATGAGATCAGTGTCCCGGGAGAGCTTGAAAAGTCAGAGAATAGCCTATTATTGTTTGGGGGAAAGGGAAGACTTTTATTTTTCCCTTTGCTCTGGCAAGCTGGAAGTTTTTAATTACCTTCCTGGCTCCCTTCCTAAATCTCTATTAGATATCTACCTTTTCAGGCAAACAGTGCTGGCTGAGTTTCCTAGCTGATTAAGCAGAGTTTATTAGAGATTTGACGAAAATACAAGAGAATACAAAACTTGATATTCTGCACTATTTAAACTTATTTAGAATGTTCAGCATGAGCATTTGTGGAAGGCAGCTTAAAGGCTTTAATACATAACTAAATCAAAAGTCATCTTAACAATCCTGTAGATGTTTAGCCACAAGGGAGCCACCAATAAAACAAGACCAAAATATAGGTGTCAGTATTCCAACTCTTGAGCTGCATTTTAATTACAAGGTGATTAAAACCAACCTTATTAAAAATCCTTTGAGATATGATTTATATACTATATAAAGCAACTTTGGGTAGAATTCATTTTAAGATCATAGGAAAGTAATTTCAGATTGCTTAAAATAATCCTGCATTAGGGAGTGACATTCAAGCTCATTATTCCAGAAGTATTGTAAGTACTTAATGCAACTTTTATTAACCTCTTACATTGTTCAAAAGCTTTCAAAAAAATAAAAATGCATTGGAGTGATATTAATCATATTTCAAATTGTCTAAGAATTATTTCTGAATTACATTCTTTCTGGGTCAATTGTTATGTGTTTAGGATGCATTGCTATTTCTTCAGCATTTTGAATGTACCACAATATAAAGCTTTTTTTGTCTCTTTTCCCTCTTTCCTTTTAAAAAATTATGATGATAATTAGTTTTGAAGTTACAAATTAATTAAGATTTCATTCATTAAGTGGGTGTATGTCCATATGTATATGTTCCTTTTGTTAATGAGTTTAGAACAATAGGTTCATATACAAAAATAAATCTAAACAAATTAACCTGTCCCTGTAAGAGCTTCAGTAAGAAACCTCCCTTTATCAATTCTTCTTCCTAGTCTTCTTTTTTTTTTCACTCAGCTTTTAATTACTTCTGAAACTACACTTTCTGCTGCTTTCGACTCACAGCTAATTTTACCTCTTCCTCTGACTGAGGGGAGAGGAAATTAAAATAGAAATATTTTTTTCCAATTATCTTCTACTATTCTACATGAATGTATCCAGAAAGGCGCTAGGAGACTTGGCAAGGAGAAGACTTTACCTAATGTGTTCGATCTTAAAATAAAATACCTTCAATACCTTTCTTCTATAAACAAAGAAACAGGCAATACATTTTGGGAGAAGATCTCAGTTTCCTTGCTTGATCCTATTGGGTCTCCACTGCTCTCAGGATCCAAAAATTCACCCTTTGTAATGTACAGCCCCCAACAGTGAAAAAAATGTCTTCTTTGTAAACAAAAGAAATATTTCGCTGGCTATGTAAACACTGTGTTAAATGAAACACCAACGGGTCCTCACTCCAGAAATAATCTCATCACACAATGTGTATGTATTATGGAATTAAAATGTGTTGTAGCAAGTTCTGCTCTAGAAAGCAACTACTTCAATAAAAGAAAAGGGGGATAAGAAACTGGTTCTGTTCCATAATATTGCTATATATAGAATTTTGATTATCTCAACTCTTCCCGTAAGCCGAGTTGCTAGAAAACTCACTGTTATCTCCAACCGTGCATGGAACAGAAGATCCAGCACATTAGAAAGTTAAGCTCCAGAGTCAGCTGAATGGGAACAACATCTGTGACATCACTTGATTCCCACTATTTGGTATCCAATCTTCTGTTGCATTGCTTTTCAGTTCAGCCAAGGCAATAAACGTCTTATTGAATCTGCCTATGGCTTCCACTAAATAGGCCCCTGAACTTTCCTTGCTAATGGAGTATGACGCAAAGCAGAGAGAATAATAAATAGGATTTTCCCATATGTATATAAGTCAAAACAATTCTGTGCTGGCTTAAGTCTGAATGCTGAAAAAGTGAGAAGCACAATTGGTTTTCCTGTGTTTGTGGACTGGTTTTCAAAGACAAGGAGTACTGGCTGCTAACCACAAAGATTTGGAAGCCTTTGAGAGGAAATGATAAGTTAGGACTTAATTAAGTATCATTGTTTTCCAGGGACCCTTGTTTTCCTTGTTTGGGTTCCTCAAGGAGGAAAGACCGGAATATCAGGCAAAAGTTTGTCCCAGGACTGTTCTTCTTCCGTTATCATCTGAGCAGGGGTGTTCTCTAGAGCGATCTCTCGGATCCTAATGGCTGATGTTGAAGCCAAAATAAAGGAAGAGATGCTTTGCTTGAATGAAAATAGCACAGAAGCAGAGGGGGTGGGAGGTTTGTGTGTATCAAAAAGGAGCCATGATGGAAAAAACGGCAAGAGGTACCCGCCTCTTTGTATGTGTCAGCAAAAGGGAAGGAGGCTACACTGTGTTCCCACTTGCCGCCTTTTTGTCTTTTTGATCCCTCCAGCAAATGCTGTTTCATGGCCTTTTTTTTTTAGGAATGATGTGGCAATAGGTCAGCCCCTGCCTCTTAAAACATCAAGTCTGAGCATTTGAGTACTCCTATTAAACAGACAGCTTGTATCAGACATGAGGCTAGCAACAAGGAAGAGCCCTTGACATCTTGACCTCCCTCCTCTTGAACCCGAATTGCATTCTTGTCCATATAGGCCTCTTTTTCAAACTTTCCCATTTTCTTTCTCTACTGTCCACATGCCAGAATGGGAAATCAATTATAAATTATTCCCTGCACACTGGATATTGATAATTTTGGTGCTTGTCCTTTTTTTTCTGATTGCCCCCAAATGGCCAAACTTATTTCCTTTGAAAGTTTGCTTAGCATTTGCTTTTCAATAGGTAATTCTAAAAATTTAGCTACTTTTAATCAGTTTTTGTTTTCCTTCCTGTAGATTAGCTCCTTTAGTGCTAGATTTCAAGATTTCCCCTTCCCTTAGATATCCTCAAGTACAAGAACTTCTTTTCCACCAGTTTCCAGAAAATTCTGGAAACTTTCCTTATTTTTTTGGTAGTAGAAAATGCAATAGTGATGAATCCAGCACTATTATTATTGTTATTGTTATTGTTGTTGTTATTGTTATTATTTCGATTATACCTCCCCTCTTTTCCTCGGTCAGGGGGAACTCGAGGTGGCTTACAAGATTAAAAACACAATATACAAAGCATAATTTAAAACCATTATCAAATACAATTAAAATTAATATCAACACATAGTAAACCACCAATCATACAACAATCACTCCTCCAGGGGATCATCAATTCCAAGCCTGCCGACAGAGCCAGGTCTTAGTGGCTCTGTGGAAGGCCAACAGATTAAGAATGGTCCTGATCTCCGCAGGGAGCTGGTTCCAGAGGGCCGGTGCTGCCACAGAGAAGGCCTTAGCTCGGGGACCCGCCAGCCGACATTGTTTAGCTGACAGGACCCGTAACAGGCTGACTCTATGGGATCTAACTGAGCGCTGGGAGGCATAAGGTGGCAGAAGGTGGTGTCCAAGGTACCCCGCTCCTAAGCCATGAAGGGCTTTAAAAGTTGTCATCACACCTTAAATTGCACCTGGAAGACCACTGGGAGCCAGTGCAGCTCAGGGAGGACAAGTGTTATATGGGTGCATCAAGGTACACCCTTAATCACTCACACAGCTTCATTCTGGGCCAGTTGAAGTCTCCGAGTGCTCTTCAAGGGCAGCCCCATGTAGAGCGCATTACAGTAATCTAATCGAGAAGTGACAAGGGCATGAGTGACCATAAGAAGAGCCTCCCGGTCCAGGAAGGGGCGCAACCGATGCAGCAGGCAAACCTGTGCATAGGTCCCCTTGGCCACAGCCACCAAATGATGGTTGAATTGCAGCTGTGGACCCAAGAGAACCCCTAAGTTGCGCACCCATTCTTCTTTCACACAATTTTTCTCCCCCCAGCATCAATGATGGACAATCCACTGGACCATGCAAGGGCAACATCCACAGCCCCTCGGTCTTGTCAGGGTTGAGCCTGAGCCTGTTGGTCCCAGTCCAGATCCTCACAGCCTCAAGCCACTGGGACATCACCTCAATGGCATCACTAGTTCGGTCGGGGTCAGAGATATACAGAGAACTGAGATATTTTTTGTTCACTTCAGGAAAGTAGAAGGCAAGAAAAGAAGAAAAGATAAATCTTCTTTCCTACCTCTAATATTTATAACTGGAGCTAGTCAGCATTTTTTTTTTTGAGAGATGGTGGTGGTGGCATTTATTAAAATGCCCCAGCTCTTCAGGGAGTTACTTTAAAATAGATATGATTCTGTGATAATGCGAGGGAACAGAAGCCCTGGAAGCAAAGGTCCTTCCTTAATCCCCAACACCAAAAAAGGAATTATACTTTCCTGTTGATGCTGAAACACACCTCCCAGGAGTCTTTGCAAGCATAGCCAATGATGACAAGTCTGGAAATATGATTTAGCAATCCCTGCAGACCACCAGTTCCCATCTTTGAAATTGAGACATTTGTTTGGATGATTGAGTGGAGCAAGGGGTGGACGTGTGTGCCCTAACCCCAGCATATGCAGGTTGCTCTTGAGATCTTTGTATGATGTCATGAGCAGGAATGTCTGGAGAGATCTCCAAAGCACTTTTCCATGAATGACTTTATACCAGAGTCCTGTGGGATTGGGCGACCTACAAATCCAAATAAAATGAATAAATAAATAAAAATAATCCTGTAGAATTCTAAACCGTTCATTGATGTCATTGTATGAACATCTTAAAAGAAAGCATCCACATTTGTGGGAATGTGGAGAAAAAGCCCTTGTAGCCTTGCACATTCAATCAAATTCTTGAACTGGTACCTAATACCTATTTCATGGGTCTTGTTTAAGAAATGTAATTCTCTAATCCACATGACCAGATTAAGAAATCTTCTAGAATGAGTGAGACAAAATGCCCAGCTCTTCAGGAAAATCAAATCTAATGGCTTGAATAATGAAGTTTTAGGAAAAGATGCCAGCTGCCAGACACAGAAAATTTTGTCTGATTCTTTTGCCATCTCTTCATGCGTTCTCTGTCACAATCTTTGCCTGGGGCACAGTCATTCTTTGTCTCTTGATGTGTAGGATTTATTCTACCATCAATAAGATGGGCATAGTTTATTAATTTACAGCTCTATCCTATATTTTGGCCCAGGAACACTGAGAGTTCTTTGCTGTGGAAATGGGAATAGCACTTTACTTCCAGCAAAAGGCTACAACATTAAAACTGCAAGGAGCCTGATTGGTCCATATATGCTTGCTCCCATTGTACAACAAATCTCTACCCTGGAGATTGGAAATTTAATTTTACAAGCCCGGCTTTCAACTGGCGTTTTGCCTTATAAAGCATCTGCTACTCGAAGTAAGTTAATCTTACTTCAATATCTCTGTTGTTTATTTGTTTATTTGTTTATTTATTTATTTATTTATTTATTTATTTATTTATTTAAATTTATATTGCTTGTATTTTCTAATGTTTCAGGGGGTTCTTTCACCTGGAAGCAATAAAGTGCAGGATCTAGGTTAAAATATGTTGCCTTAAAGAGTTATGTTTCCAACCTTCTATTCTGCCTCAACCATGAAAATTAGGAGTCCTGTCAGGGTAAGAATGGGAAGAAGAGAAAGTGAGATAGAGAATTCTTGCATAAGTGCCATACAGTATATTTGACTGTAGGAAACTCTCTTACTAAAGTGTGGCTTGGACAAGACTAGAAAGTTTGGTTAGGCAGGAGTGGGGGTTGATTCCTTTCAGGTGCCTGAGTAATGAGTCACTGATTTGTACAGGAAATCTGACACACAATTTCTGGACAGAAGTCTACTAGTCTTCTGAAACCCAATAGCAAGAGTGATAAAGTTATCTGTCAATAGACCAGTCTTCTGTGAGGCTGGTAAATGTTCCCAGATAGTTGGTAAATTTCTCAAAATACTTCAACTGATAGCTAGGAAAATGAGGGTTTAAAAAATGATTCAGATTTAAAAACCTCAATTCTGTGGCTGCAGAAAAGGCTCCTACAAAGTTATAGGACATATTTATTTATTTATTTATTTATTTATTTATTTATTTATTTATTTATTTATTTATTTATTTATTACATTTTTAT
>JANHGC010007190.1:292085-304132 GCA_027560395.1 Boaedon fuliginosus
CCAAGACTCTCATACCTACACCTGTGAAAATCTACGAAAACAAATATATATATACATTTAATAAACAAACAAATACACAAACACCCCTAAGATCATATTCCCAACTGCACTTGAGGCCTAGCTGGAAATAGCCTCCGAATAAGAGAAGTGGCAGAAAATAAGAACATAGTTTTAGGAGTCACTGAATGGTTGATTTGGTTGGGGTGGGGTAGACCAAGAGTGAGAAATGAAGATGTACTAAGTTAGACAAAGCAGTGTGTGCATGGTTCCCAGGAAAGATCAGGTTGGCACAATCCCATCCCCAGTTCTAAATAACGTTTTGCTTTGTCTTTTACTCTGTTGTAATTTCCTTACCTTCCTAGTTTAAATTAGTCTAAGGGGCCTGATGGGCAGAAAAGTAATTTATAAATATAATTTTTTAAAGGAATAATTAATAATTATTAATAATTCCCCTTGACTGAGGAAGAAAGGCAGGATACAAGTGCAAACAAACAAACAAACAAATAAAGCCTGCATGTTGTTTTCTATTGCCTAGGAACAGCTACCTTTACCTTTACTCTATGCAGTCACATGTAAGAAAGTAAGGTCATGGTCTTTTTGTTACAGAATATTTTTGTCTGCATTTTACTCCCTCTAATATTGTAAAGACCTCATGGCTTGGAATGTCTGTGTGTATCCTATGTGCACAGTTTGTCAGTAAACTGCCTGTGCCTCCCAGTTGGTGAGATGCAACAATGTATTGGCCTGTAAGGTCATGTCTAAATCAGAAATTCTACTGGACTTCAGTGGCACTTGAGGTATACTAATCAAAAGGTGCCAAAAATGATAAGGGAATTCCTTATGATTAGAAAGGAATTCTGCATGTGAAACTTTCTTATTAAAGAAAGTTATTGAAAGCCTCAATTAATTAAAACCACAAGAGATGGTGTTGGTCAATCTGTCAAACCACAAGGGATGGTGTCGTTCAAAGTGTTGGTTGATGGCTATGCATCATTTATAGCAAGGGTATCAAACTCACGATGTCACGGCGGTGTCACATGATCTAGCGGGACTTTTCCCCCCTTCGCTAAACCGGGCCTGGGCGTGGCCAGTACATGACGCATCCGAGCCGCAGGCCAGGAGTTTGGCAGCCCTGATTTATAGGATCTACCATGCTCTGATCGACTTGTCCCGAGCCATCTTGATGAGGCTAATGGGAGACATCACCCATTAGTTTTGGGATGAGATAACATACTTCGCCTTTTTATCCTGGACTGAGCCTGAGATGCTGTGGAAGTCTTGAATGGGTGTTTTCGCTGCTCAGATCTGGATGGGACGAAGCAGGTTAAAACTGAACTCAAGCAAGCCATTTCTGATGAAGTATCTCTGTTGCCACCAATGATAACTGTTGATTTTTGTATAATATTTGTTTTAAAAGGAAAAGAAGGAATTTGCAAAACACTGATATTACATGGAAATGTTGGCAGAACAATTCAAGATAAAACTGGAAGAAAATACAAACTGTTTATAGCAACATGTTCTGCATTTTGTATAACAAGCATTTCAAATTCAGTCAAACATTCTGAGCATGTTCACTTTGGTTTTTTTTAATTTCTTCTGGACTAGACTGCTCATTTAAAACACTTGAAGCAGTTTTGACCATTCTAAGGAAAAAATCTCGAGCGATTTTATTTTTGCAGGCTGTCAAGATTTTTTTGTCCAATAATCAAACTTTTCAGCATAGATCTCTTCATGAAAATATATATTTATTTTTTACTAGCTTTTTACTCAGCTTTGCCCGGGTGTGCTCCAGCAATCCCTGCCCACCCGATCATGTGACCTACCTCACAGCAGCAAGAAGGAAGGCTGCAGGCAGGGAGCGCCCATGTTTTTTTTGCCTTGAGGAGTAGCTGCTCTATGGCGCCCTTGTGGAACAGCAGAGAAAATTGCTGCTTTGCTGGTCAGTGTAGGTGGGGGGATAGGCAGTTCAAGTGCATTTATAGGGAACTTAGAGGCATGGGGGGCATGTCTGACCCCCCTCCCTCAGTGTTTGTCTCCAGAGGGTAAGGGATGTGCGTGGCAAGTTTGGGTGAGATTGGTGCTGGCATGGAAGAGCCTATTGAGGGCATACAAACACACCCACCCACCCACACCGCCACACTTCTCTTTTATATATATAGATTCATTCATTTAAAAAATATTTATCCTATAAAGCCTGTATTTTATTAAATAACTAAAGTCATAAATAAAAAAGAATTAAAAAATATTTATCTTATATATTTAATAAGCTGCTTTGAACAGAGTTCATACTTATAATCATCCAAAGTTATTTCTGCAAATCATGTTCCTTCTTAGTCTGAACCGAAGTTTAAATCTGAAGTTTAATTCTTGTTTGTTTATTTATCCAGATTAAATTACACATTTTGTCTTTGCCACTCATTCAGCATCTTTTCATCAATGTTTATTGAAATCATTTGGAATAGGAAACTAACTCTTGGAAGAATGTTCGTTTTTATTGTTAACATTCTCCTTAGCCAAAATCCGTTCAACTTTTTTTCATTTAAGAATGTCCATCACACTCTTTCAAATTTACAGATTATTCTAGAGTACATATTATTTTCTAGCTAAGTAATTTCCTAATAATTTCATTGATTTAATAGTAATATTAAACCCTGATGTTTATCTTAGGAATTGTTATTCCTCTTCGGAGAATTTCCATGCAATCAACTGTGTCTTGTTGTTTATCCAAGATCCTATACTGTACTGTTGTGTATATTCCATATGAGACTCCCTTGGATGAGAAACTATAACTATATTTAATCAGTGTACACTTTGAACTTATATACTTGTCTTGCCATCTTAACTCTTAAAAAATTATTATCCTATTGAATCTTTTTTTGCTAATGGTTTAATAAAACCAGAAAGGGAGAATTGGGGAACCTTGTCTTGTCCTTGATGTGATATAGCGTGGTTTAGATATAGTTTCATTTACTGTTTTCTTCGCTATTTCATGATAAGCCTTTGAATTCCTGGTAAAAAAATCTGAGCAAGAGTCCATCTTCTTCACAATTGGAAGCATAAAAGACCGTTCTAAATTATTAAAACTTCTCATCCTGAGCTAACACCTTTTGCTTGAAAAGTAGGTGGAGGCTATAATTGGGTGAGCCATCATCCATCTGTGTCTCTACAGCTGTGACTTCCCTACCTGGGGGAGGGAGCTCTTGTCCCAGTCCCAAATCCTATTTGGATTCTGCAGTGTGCTTTACATGCAGCTGCCTTTGAAAACTGTTCAGAAACTGTAATTGTTACAAGATATGGTAGCCCAGATATTAACAAATTAGAGCCACTACAGTCATGCAACACCTCTTTTGAAGTTGCTGCATTGGTTACCAGGTGCAGTTCAAGTGCTGGTTTTGACTTTTAAAGTCATCCTTCTATGGCTGGGCCACTCAGGGACTTCCAGGATTTCCTTCTCCATTCAGAAATGGTCCACCAAAGTCATCTGGTACTGATTTGCTATCAGTATCACCTAAAGTTCCCATAGGTGAGAGGGGTGAAGAGATGGGGTTCATAGGCAGTACTTTTCAGTTGCAGCCCCCATACAACTTCCCCATTAACATTAGGATGGCTGACTCATTGTTGGTCTTCCAGAAACTATTAAATAGGAAGTTGCTTCAGAATGAATGGTCATCAGTGCAATATGAGAGCATTCTGATTTTATGGTTTGCATTATGTTTTTGTGGTTTTCATTTGTAAGGTGCCTTGAGTTGTTTTGTGAGTCCAGTGGTGCATAAACACAATAAATAAATGCAGTTCAAAGACTGCATCTTGGAATGTATACTATGAGTACTATAAATGGCAAAGGGAATGAATTAATCACTGCAGTGAGAGAAAGAAAAAAACAGATATGTGTGTGTGTGTGAAAAAGGGGAAAGAAGCAATACTGTACATCTGAATGGAGTTGGTCTGACCTATAGGCTAGAGTTACACTGAAGGAAGTAAAGGTGCAGATATAGTTATGAAGCAAAAGGCTAGCAGATATACTTGACAGGGGAAATGAGGCGGGGTATAAATCAAATCAAATAAATCAAATAAATAAATATACCAGTGAGTATACATTGATGATAACTAGGTTTTGCCGAGTGCCTATGCAAGTAGGAATTAATACAATAATTAGTTATAATTCATGTTATACTACAGTAAACAGTAGTAAGCAGATAAGAAGTAATAGTTTGCACACACACCAACTTAATTTGCAAATAGTTTACTACCAAGTACCAAACAATCAGACAGGCAGAGAGCCAGCATCTGTGCTCCAGAAATGTATATAGGAAAGGAAGGTTTTGCTTGAGAGTTGGGTGGTTGGACAGTTCAGTGAAGAGTCAAAACAGAGCATAGATTCAGAAAGGAAGATGCACTCAAAACAGTTCAAAAGTGGAGTCAGCAAGGTTCGTCAGCCAGTTCAGAATGCAAAGCAGGAATGATGGATCCCAGGTTGACATGGTTGTGCCCAACAAGAGCTGACCACTGGCAACGGCTATGATACTGCCCAGCTGCAGATGTATCTCAGTTATGGGTACTCATACCTTTGCTTCTTGAGGAGCTGAGCTTAATGACTGCATGATTCACTTAACAACCATGATAAAAATGATCATAAAATTAGATCTGGGCATGTGATCACTCACTTTATAATCACACTGACTTATGATATTGTAATTGTAAGTCTAGAATGACTTGTAGTATTTACTTAAGAAACACAGGGGGTTTTATAGTGACTTTATAGTGTTTGGATTTCCAAGCACAGAGAAACATAACTGTAGCAGCTGCCTGTAGCATCTTACCTGTTCCTGCAGTTGTGGACTTGCTCTCTGCAGCTGCCTAGTGATCCTGAGAAAGCAAGTGGTGTTGGAAATTGGTGCTGTTTGGACTTGCATGCCTTCTGAAACTGGAGCAGAATAGCTGCACAGCTCTAATTTTATCATTTCATCTGTGCAATATGTTTTCTAAAGTAGCTTAGGTGGAAAATCAGCAGATCGTTAAAAAAGTATCAGGTTGGTTTGAACTTTTAGTTCTGAGGTCCAGTTCGAACCCTTTCAGCATTCTCAGACGGGCACCCTGGTATGAATACTGAGGAGAAATGGTTATTTATTTATTTTTATTTATTAAATTTGTAACCCGCCTTTCTTCCCGAGTCAAGGGGAACGCAAGGCGGCGACTTGTACCTAGGCTAGATACTGCCTACCTCATATTGCCCACATTTTCAAGAGAGAAATTGCCTAGTGTATAGTGAGATCTAGGAGAAATGAATGGTGAGAAAGACTGATTGTAAAACACATTATTATAGAAAAAAAGAGTTATTTGAAACAGAGTTTCAGCTTTGGCTTTTCTAATATAAAGATGGGATATATAGCAGTCTTTGCCAGACAATTTTTAAACTTGAGGTGTTAAAAATGGCAATTTATTTTTTAAATCCCATGCGTAGTAATTATTGATGTTTACATAATTGATTGAAAGGCAAAAAGAAAACAAGAGCAATGATGAAAATCCCACCCAAATGCCAAATCTTCTCCAAAGTTTTATTTTGATTCTTCTAAATTTAAGAGTTCTGTTCTGACAATACCACAGTGCTTTATGGGGACCTGGATTTAGCAGTAGTGGTACATGATTAAAGTTAGCTGCTGAAGAAGCAGAATAGGTGTAGCGCTTCCATGAAACTTATTTTCAATAAAATCTTTAGCTGCTGTGTGCAAGTGTTGCTGCTAAACACATGGATGTGATTTGTCCAACGGAAGAGCATAAGCATCTTAGATAGGAACTGCTGCCATATTCTCAGCATGAACATAATCAATAAAAACATTCATGTTCAAGATATTTCCACAGTGCATAAGTCTTTCTGGTGGTGGTAGTTGAGTATTCAAGTTTTTAACAACTTTAAAAAATAGATATTTTGGGAAGAACAGTGACCTTCCGAAAAACAAATTTACAGGATGTCACGTTGTCTCTGAGGTGGAGATTTGCAAAAGGTTTTCTCTGCGCAGAAGAAAGGACACAGTGTATGTATCACTCCCACTGGCTTGTGCAAAGGTACTGCTTCAACAGTACACTTTTTATAGGTACTTCTCCATAAACCCTCTTTAAACCAATCTGTTTTGGGTCATTTTATGATCTTATCAATGTTTATTAATATTGCTTAGCTTGCATCTGCATTGTCAGCAGCAATCAGCACATTTGCCCCTAGTTTCCAGTAACAATTAGCAAATTATGCCATAATTAATACATTGTCTCCCTCTCAAATTCCTATTTTTCCAAGCTGTTGCCTTTGAAATATTTGCAAATGTTATGTATACAGTATTTCAGCATAATAATCTATTCCTTGCACTTGTGACACTGAGGTCCCCTGTTCAGGCAGTTGCTTTGTTCCGTGACTACATTTGGGATTTCATCAGAGCAAGCATTTTCTGAGGATTTCACTAAGTTGTTTCCATTACTTCTTACTCAGCAGCAGCAAATGATTGAAAAATGCCTGCAAATAATATTTTCCTAAAGAGACTAGGTTTTTGGAGGAGGGGATC
Organism: Boaedon fuliginosus; assembly: GCA_027560395.1. Taxonomy (NCBI): domain Eukaryota; kingdom Metazoa; phylum Chordata; class Lepidosauria; order Squamata; family Lamprophiidae; genus Boaedon; species Boaedon fuliginosus. The sequence continues at coordinate 298,637 of JANHGC010007190.1, forward strand.
TTTTGATGTGTCTTTCAAAGATAGAGGAACAGGACTATAGCTTAGTTGTAAAGCCCATGAGTAGGACTCGGAAGATTTTAACTTAGATTTAGTTCCAGGCAATTCTAGGTAGACTTGGGGGGGAATTTTTTGTGTGTGAAATAATGGAAAGCAGTTAATCAATGGTATTGATAAAAATCAGTGGACAACAAATTGCAGCTAATCCACTTTTGTCCTTACAAGAATAACAATAGCTGCAAAATGCATTTTTTTAATGTTTTCCTCAATCGGGGGAAAAATGAAAAATGATTTCCGAGGGAGATTTCCGAGGAGAGCTTGGTTTACAAAACCCATGAGTTTCCATTCTCAGACTATATGGGGCCGTTGGTTGGCAATCTCCCATATGTCCTGCCAGCAGCAGATATATCAGTTTGTAGCCTTGGTTTTAAATGAAAAGGAACTGTTGAAGCAAAGCCAGATTTTCATCTTTTCCCAAAGTACCATGGTGACACAATAATATGGAGGGGATAGTTTGCATGAGATCTTATCAAAAGCCAAGTTGAGTTTTTACAGAAGGCATTCATCATAATCATTGTAAGCAAGGACCGGATGAAGCAGCTCTTTGCTTGACTGCTGAATCTTGGTGAATAGATGTGTGTTTGGAGAGGTCTGTTTGTGTATCTGCTTCTCTTTGGGAGAAGAAGCTGTCAACATAGATTCCAGGTCTCCTTGCTTGCTGGTAAATTGTGTGATGAAAAAGGAGGCCATTAATTTGGCAACAGTAAATGTGAGGGAAAAATAGTTGAAAGCCTAGACTTTAGATGCAAAGGAAAACTTGGTCTCTGTTGAAAAAAAAGAAAGTTGTAGATTTGCTCCTAGGATTCTCTTTTCTTCAATCAAGACTTGAATGAAGCCTGTGATATATTTGATGATACTTTCATCTACAAAAGCTGCTTAGGTAGAGAACTGATAAGACATGTGTAGGTGACAACTGCTCTTTTAACTTTTTTTTTAAATCTCAGGAAGGTTATGGTTTTCTACCATGGACAGTGGTAGGAAGAGCGTAGGTCTCAAACTATGTCCTTGCATATCCTATTTTCTACTGGCAAACATGGAGGTAAAGTACCCAGAATGTATAATTCATGCTCAAGACAATAGTCTGAATATATCTGGGGAATCAGAAGGTTTTCAGAATTAGAAAATTACAACATTTTCAAAGAAATTGCAAAGAAAAAAAACACCTTAAATTCTGGAGGAGTGAGTGTGCTCAGGAACTAGGAAATGTTGGCTGCAAAGTTTTTGTTTTATGAGATCATGAGATCATATGGAAATCTAGGATAAATGAAACTGTTGTTGAGTCTAATTCTGCCCTCAATCAGTAGAGAGGATCTGACTTATACTGTATGGTTAACATCATTTGCACATACAAAGCACTTTGTTGCCTACATGATTTTTAAAAATGCTGATTGGTCACTATGTCATCCTAGAATACCCTGATATATGACTAATTTATTATCTTAGTTTCTTTGTACTGTATGTAACTAAGTCTTTTAGAGATAATAAAGACTTTTTTTTTCCATACAGAGCATGGGATCCCAAAAGCAGACAGAGCTGAATTGGAACAAGGCAACTCCTTACACATCCACAAAAAGTGTCTGCACCCTTTACAGGAGATCCTATTGTTATTTTGGATTGTGGATTATGGGGGATGTGCAAAGATGTTTTCTTGGTAGAGAATATTGCCATGCTGTTCAAAACTTGTATTTTTATGTTGGCTTTCCTAGCCACAAATGTTGCCAATCACTTTGGAATTTATAATGATGAGATATACTGAAATAATAATAATATCAATTAGTAGTAAGAGGATTTTTCAGTCTTTTAAAATGCTGGACATTAATATTTTTTAAAGGAATAAAATTGTACAAGATCGTTAGGCAAGAATGCTGAGATTTTGCAGTCCTGCAATATTGTTTTAAAAGTAATTCTTAATTTTGAGTTCTGCAGATACTTCTCAGGGTACTTAGCTGCTGGACACTTCACTAAATGATGTCTCCTGAGATCTTACAAGAAGGAACTATCTTATCTAGAATTCATATAAGAGTATTACATGAAGGACTGCAGGAACGTTAATGAAGAACAGTAAAAAGTAAAGGTGCTGTGAAAAATAATAGCATGAAAAGGGTTTTTATAGAGAAAAGCTCCTTCTGGAGAAGTGAAAGGAATTTGCAGTAACTTGGCTACAGAATAAAATTTATGACATAGGTAATATTTCAAGAAGTACCCAAGGACCACAGCTCTGGTGCATAATTGAACTGAAGTTTGATTATGAATTAATTTTTTCAGTAAAGCTGAAGGATTAATTAAGGAAATCATAGTATAGTTTATAATATGCTATAATGTTGCAAAATTCTTCATTCTTTGCCTCAGGAGAATGAATTTTGGTGAAGCCTGAAGAGGGCTGGCCATAATCCCTGAACAGTCACAGCCAGAGTTGACCCACAGACATTCTTCTCTTGCTTGTGCCATTAATCTCTTTTGATATGGCCATAATGCTTAAACAGGGAAAAATCCTGCTGGATTAATACAAATATAAAAGCTCTCTGGGGTCTTTTATATTTGTGCTGGTGGAAGTTTTCTGAAGCAACAAAAGGCTGAGCGCTTAAGCCCAATGCTTAAGCCCAATGCTTTTCCTGAGGCAGGAAAATATTACCTTTGTTTAATTACAGCAGAAGAGATAGCTCCTTTTGAAGTGGCCATTTGTGGCACTTCTATTGCTGAGAAGCTTTCCATAGGAATAAATAAGAGGCCATTGTATGTTCAGAAAGAAGAGAAACACTTTATTACAGAGGCTCCAACCTTTTGGGCACCAAGGCTGGTTCCATAGATATTTTTCTGCAGACCAGAGGAGATGTGGTTTTGTGTACTGCCTGCATCCCAAGGATGGGACTTCACTTGGTGTGGCCCAGTTGCTGGCATGCCATGCCCTGGTGCCAGTCTGTGGACCGGGGGGAGGGGGGTTTGGGGACCCCTGTCTTATTAGATACCTATCATAGATAGTGATGATCCTCCCTGACGATGAAAACATGAGACATGCAGAAGATGTCCATTTGTTGCAAGATCATCTGGGAATTTTTTTGACTAATTGTAGTTGCTCTGATAGCTTTGGATTTCTAAGCGAGCAAACCCAGTTTTTTTTTGTTGCTGGACTAAAGCCAGTTCCCCACAGCCTCTTTCCTGCCTTTTCCTTGCCAATACTGTTTCATATGAAAAATGGCGCAATCTATGAATAAGCCTCTCAGGTAATGCTCAGTGACATGCTTGATATACAATACAACACCATTCTTTTCTTCTATCCCCATCATAGTCTTGTGGGAATTGGGGAGGCGGGGTCTTTGAAATTTATATTTTAAATGAAGTTCTGTCCCCACTTCACAATCTTAGCCCTGAGATTACATTCCCCTTCACTTTCAGCTGTGTTGCTTCCTCTTTTCTCTCTTTTGGAGAACCCTGGAAGAATTCTTTTTTTGAACAAAAGGTAATAAATCCTAGCAAGGCAGGTCACTTTTCAAACTAAGCCTTTGTGGTTTGGATTGCAGGATGTGGATTGCAGGATGAACTGTGGAAGAATTCTGGTAAGGCAGCACTAGTAGTTAAAGATGGTTGGAAATTATAAAAATAGCATTATAAGGTGCCATAGAAAAAACAGTACAGGTGCTTCCAAAATAGGGTTTTAGTATGGTATTGCAGTGTTTCCTTCATTTACATGTAAAGGGACATACGTAGGCTTTCATTGTCTAACTGTTGCCTTCCTAGTTCTCATTCACTTCAGTTTCTTTTTCATTATATAGAACAGTGTTTTTCAGCCTCAGCAGCTGCAAGATGTGTGGACTTCAATTCCCAGAATTCCTCAGCAAGCATATTGCTAGGGAATTCTAGGAACTGAAATTCACACTTCTTGAAGCTGCTAAGGTTGAGAGACACTGCTATAGGAAAAGAAATAATTTTTTAAACAACATAATTGAACAATAGCATAGATTCCATCCATATGGATGCTATTTTTCAATCTTGGTCTGTTATTTTGAAGCAAACAATTTCATTTTAGCTGAAGTGAAAACTCCACTGGGAATTTCTTTGGTACTAATTGTGAGAACTAAGAAGGGGGAAAATTCAAAATCCCATAATCTTTGTTTGTTTGTTTGTTTGTTTGTTTGTTTATATCCTCCCTTTATTATTTTTAACTATTATTTTTAACTATTTTTAACTTTTAACTTATTTTTAACATATCCAGGCATCTGGCATAAAAACCTTGTGCATAACAAACTAAGCCTAACAGGATTTTGTGACTGCTATCAGCAATTGCTATGGCACAGAATATAGCCACTTTCTAGAAATGTTAGAATAGTGATCATTTAGTTGGAAATGCAAAGTTGGTTGTTGGGGGCCAACCAGAGTGCAATATTTAATGCAAATTAGCTGCAATTGCCAAGAGTCATATATATGGGACAGTTGAAAATTCATGTACAGTACAACTGCTTCAGTCTCAGCATCTGTGTATGTACATAAATGCTCTTATGGGGAAAAAGTGTTCAAATTATTGAATTATTGAATCACTGCATAACATCACTTAGGATAAGGTGTTTAGGCACACCTTCCACAATTTGGAGTAGAAGCAGGTTTATTCTAGCCGAGGTGAGAGAATGTAATTGGTGGTTCTTTTCAGTTTCACTTTTGTATTGTGTTGTTTTATTATCACTACAAGCTGCCCTGAAAATATTTTCCGTTAAATGAGAATTAATATATAGAGACTACTTTAAAAAAAGTACAAGCCATCTTTTTAAAATAATGAATTGGTGCAGTTACATTCAAACCTGATACTATTCTGTTGGAATCTTTCTTTTGAAGCGTCATCCTTGTGCAATTCTATTTTAGAATCATTCTAGATGGTTATGTTCAGGGAGTTGGTTGAAAATGGAATAAAAAATTAGGGAATGGGAAACTGTTTCTCATGTTATATCCTTCATGTGTGTTGGTGGGTGTTCTGTGGGAATCCATGGGAATGCAGAGGAAGGGCAAAGGTCTATGAGACAGCTGCAAGACCCTTATGCTGGGCCACTGCTCTTTAATAACAACGCTTCATTCGCTGGGGTGCATAAGGAAGGAGGTGAAGTGCCATCTGCCCAGCAGGGGAAATGGGGTGGCAACTGGTGGCCAGTAGTTTCCCTGGGAATGCCTGGAACCAGCTCAGAGGGAAAGTGTCTGATTTTCTATTCTTGGCAGTGGGAACTATAATTTTCACAATGGGAAATACTGTAAGTTGCTGACTGGGTGAATTTGGAATTAATTCCATATTAGAGAATGTGCCCAAGAGAACATGGTTTGCACTCTTGATGGAGAGGAAATTGTGATAATTTCCCTGAAGTCCCTGTTAATTGCCTGGCAATTGTTGGAGACATTCCTTCCTTCCTTCCTTCCTTCCTTCCTTCCTTCCTTCCTTCCTTCCTTCCTTCCTTCCTTCCT
>JANHGC010007190.1:310955-330178 GCA_027560395.1 Boaedon fuliginosus
CACCCTCGGCTTATACTCGAGTCAATAAGTTTTTCCAGTTTTTGTAGGTAAAATTAGGTACCTCGGCTTATATTCGGATCGGCCTATACTCGAGTATATACGGTATGTAAAATCTAGCTCTCAGGAAAAGCCCCTAATGTTGACAGAAATGGAAGGAAAGAGAAGATGACACAAGATGGATGGACTTGATTACAGTGACATTGAGTGCACTAAAGAATGAGGCTAGGGACAGAAGATATAGGAAATCTATCTGTGTGGTTGCCAAAAGTTAACACGGGCTTGATGGCACATCATCAGTCAGTCAGTCATATAGAGTAGGACAGTAAGGCAGCCTTAGCATTGTATTTTAAGAGAACAAAACATACAAAATACTACCACGGTGATGTCATACTGAAAAAGGCAAGTCAGAAATACCCAGCTTTCAATAATTGGGCAGCAAATATTTTAACTTTAAAATTGAGTTATTAAATCCATTTGTTTTTTTCCTCAATTTTCCCGTTTCCTCTCCATGCACTCCCAAATTGTAGTATTGGATTGATTTTTGTAAAAATTGTTTTATTTATTAAATTTATTGGCTGCCCATTTAATAAGGGTAACTTGGAGGTAATCTTGAAGGACTTTGGGACTGCCCACCCTACGGACAGATCCAGAGCAGGCTTCTTCTGGTATAAGCTTTAATTTGGGCTGCAATAGTTGAGTCTTTTTTTTCAGGGTAGCAAAAAGGTGCATCAAATGATTTAATGCTGAGCCAAGATGATGAGGGTGAAATGAAGTCTGCCAGAGCTGAATCTGGTATGTGGGGAGCATGCTGAGGTCAGGATTGGTTGTTTTTCTCCCTCCAACTTATAATTGCTCAACAACTTCTCCCACATGTCATCCCATTTGCCTCCCTCCCTCCCTCCTTCTACTGCTATGATCTATGCAGCAAACGTTTAGGAAAGAGGAGGGTGTTGTTGGGAATTCTTGGATTTAGAAAGGCAAAATGAGGCGGGGGAAAAGAAAGCTACTGAAACAAAGGCGTTACATTGCATATTCAAGGAAGGCACAATTTAGCAAGAACAGATGAATGAAATAAAATTGTGTCTGAGAATTTGGCTGGAGGTGCAGAGCCTGGCAATGAATTTCAATAATTCCTGAGCGAGACCTGAACAATCCTGTTAGATATTTGCAAAATATTCCACAGTCAGATTCTTACAACCAGTGCTGATTGAAAAGGTCTGAAATATATGGTCTGGTTTATCCTCCTGTGGAGTAAGGGTTATAAATACACAATTATGCTTCATATAATAGTTCCAGCCCAGCCAGAGAAACAGTGAAACAGCTGATGAATGCCTAGGAAGCCAACTGGAATGCTGGTCTCCAAGGATGCTTTCTGTATTGGCATGCCTGTTAACAGCTGGGAACTATTCAGCATGACAAGCACCTGACTCCAAGCTCACCATCTTCAGGGGCAAAAAAAAGATAGATTCCTGCATGTGCCAAACAATACATTTGGGGATTTCTCTCCCTCAGGCTTGTATTTTCTCATCACTATACAACAGAACAATTACGTTGCGCAATTGACACTAACCATCTGACTTGACAGAGGCCTCTTCTCACAAAGACCTTTTCCATCTTAAAAAAAAACCAACAACTTCATCATACAGGATTTCAGCATTGCAACAGGAGGAAATGTTAATATAGTGAATTCCACAGTGATGATAGTAACATACAAGAATATGTGTGATGATATTTATATATTGCAATATCACATCCTGACCTTGGTCAGTCATTTTTAACAAGAGAAAGCTCAAATAAATTTCAATCTGCAAATATTTTTCTGTAATGAGTAGGCTATCAAGAAGAAAAATAAATACAGATGGTATTCTTTTATAGATATTGTATCGCTCCTATGTTGAAGAGCAACAGGCAACATGCTTCATCAACCTGGTGGTTTCTAAATGGGCTACATCTCACGATGAGCATTTTTTATTTATCATATCATATCATATTTATTTATCATATCATATCAGCTGCTTTGACCATTAGGCACATTGAGACTTCTCATTATCCCAAAGCATCATGGCCCTGCGGAAGGAGGGTGAGGAACACACCATGCATTAGCGGGGTTTCAGCTTTTATAAAGGTTTTTGAGGGCTCCTTAGTGCTCTTTGAACTTGGTTGTTTGCTTGCAGACAGTTCATTACCCAAATTAGGTAATTTCATCAGTGTTAGTAGACTAGCACTAATGATTTTGTCTAGCTTGGAGAATAAAATTTGGCAAGCAAACATCCAAATTCAAAGAGCATCAAGGACTCCTCATTTCAACTCTGAACTAGAAATATTCTTTTTTTATTGGTAAAAAGGGTTTTAATCAATATTTCTAGTTTCTCTTTTTACCCTGTGTGCGTTTCTTTCATCCCTTTCTCCCAACATTTCTTTTCCTGACTTTTCCCCACAGTGTTCTAAGACCTCAAATCTACTCCAGCTGTCAGCAGCCACAGATAAGACTCATTCTGCAACTGTCAGGGGGTTAATCCTTGTCACACGATTGACCACTTTATAGAGCATTCATCCTTTAGCCTTTTTATCAGCCTTAAAGAATCCTTCTGTCTTCACTCACAGATAATGGCAACTCCTTCCAGCCTTTCAGATGGAGTACCCAGCTTTCCTAGCTAGAAAAGTTTCTTGGGAAGCTGTCAGAGAATAAAAATATGGCCCCTCCTAAGCATAGGTGTTACTTTTCCAGGTTTAAACCCCATCCTTTCTACCAGCCATATTGCTGCTGAGACAAGGTAGATGTAACAAATACTATCTTTCTAAGCACACCCTTCTTCTTTCTTACCAAAGTAGAAATCTGAACTAAGCTTCAAAATTGTTTATACTGTATCCAATTTCCCTGATGTGAAGCCATTTGCTTCTTGACAAATTCAGTATATATTAAAAACAGAAACTTCCATAGTAATTGATTGAGAGAAATCCTCCTTTGTAATTCCTCTCCCCCACTTCTGTCCCTGAAACTTGTGAAGTTTGTGGAATTGGAAAAGATTAACTTTAGCATTTGTCATCTTGCGGTACTTTCTTGGGTGTTACTCAGATGATGTTAGAACGCCATTTCCAGGCCCTACACCCTCCCTGAAACTGGGGTTCTTGGAGTTCTGTTACAACTAAGTTGGAGTTCTCCTACAACGAGGCCCAGAGAACACCAAGGACTCCACAGTTCTTGGAGTTCATGCCAAGTATGAACATCCTCAGCTTTTGTGGTTCTCATTTTCAGAAGTGTGTGCTTTTTTTAAACTAAGAAAGATGTTTAATGAGTAAGAATAACATGTTACAACATTATATCGCTTTTTTAAAAATACATTTAAAAAAAGATGATTTAGCAGATTTTCTGAAATACTAGTTGAATCTGTCCTTGTTGTCTGGAATGCACTGATTTATATAAGAAATGTATTTGTCATTTGACTTTCACTGGAAAAACTAACAATACGGTCCATTTTATGGCACAAAAAAGGAAAGGAAATTGTATGCATGCATGTATATCTTTCTATGCAAAACAGGACCACAAAAAAAAAGGTTATAATTTGGATTGTTTCTATTGAGCATTCCAGTCTCAGCCCTACCCTCCTCTATTCCAGTTCTTTTCCCATCTACTTTTTATTCTTTCCAACCCCCAAAAAATGTTGGAAAAATTATCTAAAGGGACTCAGGTATGATTGCCCATCTGTGGGTCAACATGATAACGCTAAAAAAAAACCCAACCTAAGAAAAATAGGATTAAATTTGATGTAGCTGGAAGCCAGTAAAAAATAGACTAAGTATGAAAATCAGCCATATCTGGCAACATGCCTATGGAGAAAAAAAAAACCCAGAAAGAAAATACCTTAATGCATCTTTATACAGAGTCAACTGCAAGGCAAGTTGATTGATTAATTATGTGCCATAAAAACATTTCCAATTGCTACACAAATAGATTTTTCCCCAGGATGGACCTAATCTGTTCTTTCAAGCCCCACCTCCATGCACCCCACGCATGTGCCCCACCCCGGCACATGTGTGGCAGAGACTCAAAGACCAGCTGGCCGGTGGGAGGCATGCATGCACAGTGGAGCTGAGCTGGACCGACAGCGTGTCTGCCCACAGAGAGGGCTTTGCGTGCCACCTGTGGCATGCATGCCAAAGGTTTGCCAACATGGGTATAGGGTTTCCTGCTTGAGCAGAAGATCAGACTAGAAGACTTCCAAGACTTCCAAGATCATTTCCAACTCTGTTATTTGGTTATATCCTCATATCACCTTTTGCATTCAGTATGAATTCAGTAAACTAGTTCTTACGATTTGATTATGAGTCTGTTATTAAACTACCATTGACAACAGTCATATAACACACTAAGCTACAACTATGGTTTACAAATCACAGTAGGTGCACTTATGAAACACACTAAACCAAAATCAAGCAAAACACGTTATGCCTTTGTCTGATCTGCAGACCTGCTAATTAGTCAGAACGTTGCTTGCCATGTTGTGCAAACTCACAGCAGACCTTCTATATGGTTAATATAAAAATCAATGAGCCATGTAAAGAAAGAAAATTGGGGGAATTATATTATGATTCTGTTGACCATGATAATGAAATGTTGCCTCCAAAGATCCCATAGAGTAACTTTTTGTGTCTATCTACTGTAAATATTCAACAATTGACCTATATGTTATGCTTGTAAAAACACATGAGAAAGTTCTTTTGGAAGGAATGAGACTTTAATTTCGGTAAATTCTCAGCCATTTGCTGTTGTTCACTTGCTGCTACTCCCTTTTGTTGAATTGTGCCTTGTGCCCAAGCAAAGCAATGCCTCACCCAAGTTATGGGGTACAGAGAACATCTATTTCAACTTATTTGTCCTAACTTTTTTGTTTTACCATTTGGTTTCTGTCTCTTAGATCTCCTGGCCACTAACCGCTCAATCCTGTTTCTTGGTCACCGGGGAAGTTTAGACTTTCGCTCCCTGTACCTAGATGAATACCGGGACCGCCTATTCATTGGAGGAAAGGACACCCTTTACTCGCTTCGGCTAGACCAAACCAATATGGATGTTAAGGAGGTAATGCCTTAAGATGGATTATTTACAGTCAGGTATTTGTAATAGTACTAATTATTTACATAGGAATAATTACAATTGCTCCCCATAGAACTTCTTCATGGTGGCTTCTAAAAGGAGAGCAATCTACTGATTCTCATAGAACATAAAATGAGAGAAGTCAGAGACTGTTGCTTATTTATGGCCATCAAATGGCCACAGTACTCAGCTGAGATTGGAACTGAAATTTTACGGTTCATGCTATAATTTAGGAATTGTTTTATTAGTGATTAGCATCTAGCTGACCTTGTCTGGACTCCAAGCTAAGCAGACTTAGTAAGTAGTACCTGGTGAATGGAATGCAAGACTGAAACCGAGACTGGGAAGCCCCTCCCTTCTCGTCCCAGAAGATGACAAGTTATTTCCCAATTGTTGCCAAGGAAAATATATGGACACGTCTGTGAGGTGTTAGGGATCAAGCTCAGCAAAGTGGAAGACTTCGGTTTGAACAGGCTTCTAAGAATATGACTAGTTGGAGACCTACTGTGGAGAAAAAGATGACCTGCTTGCAGTGGGGATAAATATGACTAAGGTAGACTTCAAACCCTAGGTTTTAGGCAGCAAAACTGGATGCCTGCCCTTTTCCACTGGAAGAGTGGCAGTCCACACCTTGCAGATTACCAGTTCAGCCCACCGTTGGTCTTCCAGCTGCTTCTCCATGACCACAGTAGCAAATGGGGAGAGAAATTATTGGATTCCCTGCTCTGTAAACAATTGGAAGTGAATTTGGAAATAAATATCTGTGTCATTTATGGGAACTTTTTTGCAAATTGTTGAGATACTAAGAGTTTGCTTTTATACTTGTGTTTATTAACCTTAGTTATATATTTCCCTCTTGCTGGAAGGTTTAAATATTATTGGGAAAACTTGCCTTAAAATGTATACTTAACATTAATCTTACAAGTGATAATAGTCAAGTGCCTCTATAAGCAAATTCATTCCAAATACATTGAGTTGTATTTTTGTTTATATATTTTTATTAAAGAAATGTTTAACAAGATAAAAACAATATAAATTTTAGAAAAGAAATAGTGAACAGATAAGAAAGAAGATAGGAAAAAGAATACAGAAAGGAATGAAAAAAATTATAAAAAATGGTTCCTGGTCTTCTTAGCAGTTATTATAAATGCTTTTATATTTTGTCCTCTCACTCTAAGTTTATATCATAATTTCATGTTTTTCAAAATCTACCCTTTCTAATCAAAAGTTCATTTCCCACTTCTTTTGCAAAAAATCAACAAGGGGTTTCCAATCACTAAATAATGATTATTTGTCTTTCCCTAATCAAACAGGTCAATTTTGTCTTCCATTTTAATTCTGTTATTTTTTTTAGCAACCATTCCTCCATTGTGGATATTTCAGAGTCTTGCATATTGACTTTTATTTGTCTCTGTGTGTGGTTTTAAATCTGCTCATTGAATGTTGCTCTAGCATGACCAAACACTTTTCAGTAGTTTTAGATCAGGATATTAAATCATCCCTAGAGGAGATTTTCTTCCATAGGAGTCGAAACTTGAGATGGACAGAAGGAGCTCTGCAAAGTCAGACCTAAGTTCTGCTAAAGTCAAGAGCAGAGCGAACTTTATTAAATAGAAGCCAGAAATGTGACACCAGATTGGATAGATGGATGAGGGTTTTGCAAAACATACAGCCCAAAAGAGATTATATTGCAATTAAAATAATTGAAAGCATGGGAAGCTGAGACACAATCAGGTTTTGAGTAATTTATAGAAGTTTACAAAAGGATTTCTGCTGTACATGTTAAATGAGTAAATCAACTGCTAGGTCAACCTTAGTATAAATTGAGATAGGAAATGAGATCTGACAGGTTAGGAGTTTTTAGTACAAGTATTGTGCAAACTTCTTAATGGTAATTGTTCTGTTTCTTTGTTCATTAATTCTGTGAGATAGTCCATTAACACTTTCATAAGCCTATAAAGAAAAAAATCAAGACTATCTAGAGGGAATCTGGCCAGTAAGAAATTAAATTCAGAATTTTTTCCTCTTTTGGTCTGGCCAACATTGTATTCTCTAAATCATGCGTGTTGAAGAGAACTGCTTGATCCCATTTGTGCAAGGATGTATATTCAGTGGAAGCTATTTGCAAATGCATAAGACTGCAACTTCAAGGTAAATTATGAACTGTGTCCCATTTGTTCTTGTGGGTCACTGCAAATGCACAGAACTAATATGGCTGGAACATACTGTATGTTTAAATATATTCTGCGACTAATGTAATGGGTTTACTCAAGATAGGGTTTCTCATTGAAGCCTGTCTTTGTATCATTGGTCTCTGCCTGGCCCACATGAGTCATAATAAACTTTTCCTCCAATCCATGTAAAGATGTAATGTAAATTTACTCTGCTTAAATCTGGTTTTACTGAATTAGCCAATAAAAAGTGATTCCATTAATCTGAAGAATATAATAGATGCAGTGACAATAGAAAAAAACCTAGTTATATCTGTGTGTACTGAACCTAGACTGAAGAGATTTACAGTATGTGTATGGATATTTGGGGAAGAGGGAAGGCAGTAGATAACCTCTGAGTGTGCAGCTATATACTGTATGGCTTGGAATTAGTTCTGCTTTCTTTAATCAGGTTCCTTCTAGATGTTTTTGGTTTTAATTTTCATAATCACTAGCCAGTATCATCATTAGTCATGCTAAATGGAAGGTTATAGAGGTTGGTCTACCGCTTAGAGGAAGTCTTCATTAACAACTTTGAAAAAAGTAGGAATCCAGCATGTAGGGAATAAAGACTCATAATCTATAGTTACATTTGATCAGATATTATTTTGACTTTCAGCTAAATGGCTCCCAGCCAGCGATGTGTTTGTCTTCTCTTCAGTTTTTATATGTAAAGAGGGACAACTAAAACAACTTAGGTTTTAAAGCAGGAGGACTCACCAATAAGATCAGGGGTACTTTTGAACAGGCTTTATAGAGTTATCTATTGAAAAATGTTAATTTTTCCCTTTAGATCAATTCTGTCATGATCTTATGGCGCATCCTGGTGTATTCTGCTCAAATGTTGCATTAGTTGTGACTACTTGATATATACTTGGATGCTTAAATGGAGTTAGTCATACACTATTATTCATTAATGCTGATCACTTCAGTTTTTGGTACTTTGGTTTTTAAAATACGGGAGCTGAAAGCCAAAATTATGGTTTTCATTTTAGATAGCCTTGATGCTTTTGTATTGCTTACCCTATAGACCTACAGGAGTCCATCCCTGTTGGTATTTTATTAATAAAAGACATTTAGACATGCTTGTATGATATGTTCTATGGGACAAGAGCAAAATTATTCTCTTTAATTATATAGCTTGGCTTCTTACAACCATTTTGAAAGGAAGATTTTGAGCACCACTGCATTTGGATGAAATCCTAGCCAGTTGCAAATTTCTAAGTTTTTTAGAAATAGCAATTTGTCAGTTATGCATAGCTAAGTTCCTGAGGGTGTGAGACCACACAAAAGAGAAATTAAAAGTCAACATTTACTCTTCTACTTTTCTTTTTAAAAATGAATGTTTCTCTACAATTCTCTGCCAGCTCATCCGCCAGTAAAACAAACTTTATAAATCAGGTCTTGGCTTGCATAAACAAGTAAGGATAATAATGCCAAGTTGTGGGGTCAGGTTAGGGTTAATCAGAAGTCCCTTATTTAAGATTTTATCTTAATTCTCTCTTGTGTCATGAAACTACAGCTCAATAACATAATTACTATGTTTTTGTTTCAGATAAAACAATCCCAAAGACTCCTTTATATTTGAAATATTGGGATAGCCTCTTAAGTTCATTTTCTCAGAGTAGATAGATGAATAGATTAATTTCAAGCAGCATAATAAAATTTAGTTCTATTTTTAACATTGGACTGTGCTGTCCTTCTCTCTCTCTCTCTCTCTCTCACACACAGACAGACAGACAGACAGACAGGTGTTAGGAATCTTTATTAAGTCTTCCAAGCCCAAATTAGTATTCCCAGCAGTGCCCTTCACCAACACCAGCACACCCCCAATGAGTTCAACAGGTTACTCAAGAGAAGCCAGAGCCACACCACATCTCAAAGGCCAGACAGATCCACTAGGCAAAGGCAAGTCCAGAGTTCCAGAGGCATGAACTGAAATTCAATGTACAGAATCCAGTCGGAGAGTCAAGAAAAGAATCACAGAGGCTAAGAACATACAGCAAGGAAACGGACATGTTTTCAGCATGATTATAATCCACTTGCAGAACTAAATAGCTGCTTCACGCTTCCTGCCCTATCAAGAGGGATGAGGCTGCTGCCTCGCAAGTAGCCTGGTTGATCTTTATTGTACCTGCCTCCTCTCAGCCCTATGTGCTCTTGGATTGGGAGGAGGAGGCTATTCTTCCTGATCTCCACTGACCAGCTACAGCTGTGTGCCTTCTCTATCCGAAGCCTCTGGGCTTCCCAGCTGCAAATGTGCCTTTCCTGTCCCTAGCTCAACCAGCTGCTCATCCAGTTGCTCCACTGTGCTCAGCCCCTCCACTCCTAGCTCAGAGCCTCTGGCAGCCTCCAAATGCTCTTCCATATCTCCCCCAACAACCCTGGATCCCGATCTTCCTTGTCCGAACTAACATCTGGGGAAGCGTACGAGGAAGCCATCACAGAACTTTCTCTTTTTTTTTCATGTCTTCTAGTTTCATTCTCTAGTTTTCACTTTTGATGATTCTAACATTTCTTCTGAATGATCTAATTTGTGGTCCATTTTCTTAGCCTTCTATTCCTTCCATTGCCTTGCTTCCCCTTCATCATCCTCGAGAAACACTTAATGTTGCTTCTAAGCCTTGCCATGCCCAACTCCATCAATTTGCAAGCCATAACCAGTGCATGTAAAGCCAACCTGTTTTCCTTTGTTTTGTCAGCACCAATTGCAAATCACAACCACTTTCAGGAATATCAGTGAGTGTGAAATGTGAACTGGGATTCAGGAAGCATGGTTGATGATGGGCAGTCAATCTGCCAATTAAAAAAAAAAACTTAAGGAGAAACATGCTTGAATATTCCACTCACAATAGAAACATGAAAGAGTTTTAAAAGCTGATTTTCTGCTTTTGGAAAGAATCTAGATTTTTTTTTTGGCTGCTTGTAACCTACCGGTATGATTTTGCAGCTGGTGGCATGAGATAGATGGGATCATCTCTAGTAGAAAACTGGGGTAGGAAATAATGGTATGATAGGACTTGAGTATTTTCCTCTCTGGTGGATGTGTGTTGTTCTATTTTCCTTTCACTGATTATTTTCTTCTTTTCTTCTGTTTTTGTTTAGGCTTGTTTTGCTAAGATTTTTTTTTGACAATCACTATATATGATTTATAATGCTTGATTATTCAGTAATAATGATTATTTCTTCCCTTCTGCTGTTTTGTTTAAATTCTGTCATCACTTCAATGTTGTTGTACCTCGTGAGTTCCGTTCTTATTTTTGCTTGGTTCAACCATTTATCAATTATCCACTTGTCTTTATGAATTTATTTGAACTACTCATTTTAATGACTGAGGTGGTTTTCCCTTGCTTTGTCTCTTTATTTGCTCGTCTTGTGCTTTCAGCTGCATTTGGCATTTAGTACATAATGTAAACACAATACTCTTTGGTTTATACTTACTTTAGAGTTATGATTATTGCTTAATTTGCTCCTTCGTCTGCAGAGAGAAACAATTTTTTCTGTGTCAGTTCAGAGTCAAAGGTTCTTGGTTGAATCCAAGAGCTCTCAATCCAAAGAGCTGCTCCATCTGCTTACTTGGCTGCTTGTGGTCAGTTGCCTTAATACTGACAAAGATCTGTGAGATCTTTGGGGAGAGGGGAGATAAATAGATTCAGTAATATTATATCTGGGAGAGTTTTATTCCTGGTAACTGGAACCAACCTCACAAAGATTTTTGATGTTTCCAAAATATCGCTTAGAAAGCATGCCAGCTGGTGGGGCCACGGGCGAGGGCCTTCTCTGTGGCGGCTCCGTCCCTGTGGAATTCACTCCCCATGGAAATCAGAACCATCTCCAGCTTGGCTGGATTTTGCAAGGCACTGAAGACCTGGCTTTGCCAGCAAGCGTGGCCCTAATTACCTCCTTCCTCCCCCCCACCCCCGTGTACGATTGTGTGAGTTAATGTGGTTTTGAGATTTTTTATATAGGAATTGTTTTTTATTGTATTGTGTTGCCGCCTCGAGTTCCCCATCTGGGTGAAGAGAGGCGGGATATAAATCGAATAAAAAAAAAAAAGCAGATCCTGAAACTGGGGATTTACTGAACTGAACTACCCTTCTGACTCAGAAGATTCCCTAGTCCCTAAGACGGGTTCTTCAATTGATTTGAACTCAAGTTTGTCTTCTTTTACAGATTTACTGGCCACCTCTTCCTGGGCAGAAAGAGGAATGCTTCCGGAAAGGAAAGGACTTAGCGGTAGGTCATTCCATTGCTTGTAAAATGCTTAGTTTGCTAAATTTCATCTCCACTCTGAGATATATTTGAAATGAATTTGCAGTTTCTGAAAATGTCTGCAGTCACCTTGAACTCATTGGATTATCTTTTTCAAAAATTTCATTCAGTCCTTCTCCTACCCAAAGGATTCGTCCACGGTTGAACATCACACCCTGCCCTAACTTAAGAAAATTGCATTCTGTGAGGAAGGAGGAGATTGGTGATCTATTTCCTCACTTATACCTACCCACAGCCAAACATGGCCTGGTATCTGTTGTGTCCTATGGCATATTTCGTCTGATGGTACTTGGGTCTGAAACTGCTGACCGTCTGGTCTACAAGCCCAAAGTTTGAATTGCTAGGCCACCACACCGCTTGTGTATAAATAGTATGGAATAAACTTTTAGTGCTTTGAGCTCAACTCCTATTCCTTGTTACTTGTGCCTGACTCTCAACAGGGCTGTTATTGGATATGCTTTATGATTTGGTGGCCATTATTTTTCTAAGATTATCTGATGCTAACTTCTCTTTTGAGTTTTTTGTGAACTTATTCTTGTGTCATCAGAGATAGCATCTAACGCTCCTTTCTTTTCTTGGCTTCCCTGTGGATTGTTTCACTTTTCCAGAACATTAGCATCTTCTCCAGTAACCTTTGTATTATACGCTCAAAATAGCATAGCTCCATCATTAGTGTTTCTAGGGAGTTATCTAACCTTACTTAATCTAATATTGAATAAACGGTTCTTTTTGTGGGCTAGGGTATTCTCAGCTTTTTCTCCAACACCACAGTGCAAAGGCATTAGTACAATGTCATCAGTTTGAGCTCCCATCTTGATTCTGATCTTATTCATTGGGGTACTGTACTCTATACCTTTGAAGTTTGGTGTTCTTATTGCTGAAATTCCATCTTCCTTGCAGATAGGGAAAGCAGGAACTGATTAGGTATTGATTGTAGAGCACATTCACGGGAGACATCAAACTGTCTACTGGATTGCATTTTGGTATTAGATTCACTATAGATCTTATTACTACATAGTGCCTATTCTTTGCTTCTACATTTATTTATTTATTATTTATTTATTTAGATTTATACCCTGCCTCTCTTCCCCGGTTAAGGGGAACTCGAAGCAGCATCATGCGAGCAATAATCTGGGACAGGCGGGTGGGGGAGAAATATGGGGTCTATAAGGGCCCTGGGATCTTTTGTTGACAGTCTCTCTCACTGTAATGGTTCCCAAGAGTGAGGGTCACTCCCTTCAGCCTTATGGTATTTATTTTGCAGTCTGCAAAAAAAGCTGCAGGCTTTGAGGGGAGTCTTAAAATGCTCATTCTTTGCTTTTACAAACACAAAATGAAAAAATCCATTCTTTTAGCTACAGAAAAAAAGTATTATTTTCCCAGCATTTCTGCTTTTAATAGGATACATGAGAACATGACCAACATTATCCAGAAGGAATAGATCAATAGAAGCAAACATTACACTTATAGAATACACCAGCTATTAAAGACCCACTAATGTAATTGAGTTAAAATGCCTTGTCTTTACTATCCTCCTTGGTTAAAAGCATTGTTAGAATAATAAAAGTGGAAAATATGCCCAGTTCTCGAGTACATTTTTAGAATGTGGCTTAGAGGTTCGGTAACTCTTTCCATCAGCTTGTTGCCAGACACATTCTAGGTTTAGCTTATTGCCTTTACACTTATATAAAATGAAGCCTTACGTAATACACACCAAGCGTCATTAAGGAATGTTGGGTTTTTGCTTTTTCAAGGAACTCTTCTTTTTACTTATCCATATTTATGTCCAGTGCTGTTCAGTGGATGGAGCTGAAGAACTGGGGGTTGGGACTGGATTTGATAACAGTGAAAAAAGAACTGTGCTTCTTGCCTCTCTTGGGGTAGGAGAAGGAATGGAACAATTCTCCTGTTGCAGCTCTTGTCCCCTGTAGGAGGTGAGACACAGCTTATTTGAGCAGAGGCATTTTGATGCCAGATATTGTGAGGAGGGAGGAAAGACCACAATCAATCTTCATTTGTAATCCCAGGCTATTCTACATTTTGTTGTTATTAGAGTTTAGTACTATCTGATTTTACATTTCAATTGCCTTTTAAAAACCATATAAATTATCCATCATTTGGTAGTGTGACCCCAGACAAATATTATATAAACAACTTTATAGGAAATGGGATTTTTTTTCTAAACGATTATTCAAAGACATTGTTTTTAATTTCTCCCTTTTTACTTAGGCACTGTTGTTCAGCTATTTGGACTTTCAGTTCATCAGTAGGTGAATATGTTTGTAAGCACTTCGTGCAACTTCTTTGTTTTAAGATTTGTGAAACCACCTATTGCATAAAGAGGAAAGAAGATGAAATAATAAGATGGATAAGGAAAACAAATATACTTCTTATTTTAAGGTGCTGCTGTTTTCCCCATTGAATTCTAGTGCCATCTTGGCTGAAGAAAAGAAGTTTCTTCTGAAGTATATTTAAGAGGCTGAAAGTTAGAAGGGTTTTCTAAACATCACAAATCAGCAAAATTCATTAGAACTCTCCAAGTCATAGAAAAATAGTAGTAGTAGAAGGAAGGGGGAGAAGGAAGGAGGAAGGAGAAAAGAAGGAAGTTAATTCATGGAGAGAGAGTTGGATGCAGGAAAATAATTAGTTCAGGCCAGTCAACTTGGTGCCTTCCAGATGTTTTGAGTTATAACTCACATAATCCCTTGCTGTTAGATATGGTCATATATACACAGATTTCTTTATTTTAGTTTTACAATATCTATAATTGTAATCTCGTTTGTAGCCTAGTCTGAGGAATAGGGAGCTCTTTGAAGCTGGGATCTGACCTTGAATTTCTGGATTCCTAAATCATAACGGGACATGAAAAAGACAGCCAGTGTGTTGAATAGTTGTGATCGGCACAAGGGAGATTCAGGTTATGTCCATCCTTAGCCATGGAACCCTGTTGGCTTGGGTTGTGGCAGTCATTCTTTGTCATTGGACCTTGGTGCTCTGTTTTCTTGTGTAGATTTCATTAACGACTAGATAACATAATCAATGCTAGCAAGAAAACAACCAAGCTCAGAGAGCACCAAGGACTCCATAGCTCAACCCTGAGCTACAAATATTCTCTTCTTTTGGTACCATTCTCTGTCAATCTAATGATTCTCCAAGGATGGCTACTATTAGGATAAATTGAAAGGCAATCTCAGTGTAAACAGCCTTGAGCACTTGCCAAAAAGATGCATATAAATCCAGTGAAATAATTGCACTGATTTTTCATTTTTCTATTTCTAGGATTTTCAGGTGTTATAAATTTAAAAATATAGCAAAATAATCTAACAAAAACATTATTCTGTAAGAAATTGGTTTCAAATTTCATTGCATGCATAAATACAGTCTAGCATATTAGACCTGCAGATTAGTGCTAAATCACAGTTCCTAAGGTATTGAAAAAAATAAAATAAAACCTGATATGAAAAAATTTAAAATGTTTTAAAATATGCGTTTTCCGCACTTTTGCCATCCAAATCAGGATAATTTAAAACAAAATATTTTAAAAAGTGCCTTCTTTTTCTGCTATTACATATGTGATAAAAAATGTTATGCCTGTTTATTGTTCCTTGAAAGAATAACATTTTTGGATTAAAAGACATTAACCTGATATGAAACACAAATCTCTGGTTGAGATCTATCCGCTGTTTATTCTGGTAGGGTCCTCAAAGGGAAAAGTTGAAAGCTGAAAATATGGAATTGATTATCAAGCTATGAAAGAATTCAAATAAATGACTCTTCTTTGGAAACTGAAGAAGAGTAACAAGGCAGAAAATAATCACTTGAAGGGCAGGCTGGCTTTTTAATTATATTTTGGAAATGAGATAATTTTGAGATGCATTTTATTATGAGAAACATGGGAATCACTGTAGCTCCTCCTTCTTCAATCTCATGCTCAACCAGATGTCTTTAGGAGTACAATTCCCAGAATCCCGAATCATCAGAGCCAGGAATTGTGCCTTTTGGGAATTATGGGAGTTACTCATGTGCCTGGAACATACTGAGCTGGGGAACACTGCCTGTTTCAAAGTGTCTGGGCTGCTTTTCCTCAATTTTCCTCAATCTCTTGAGCAAGAAAAATACATGAAGGTAATTAGCAGCACCAGCAATGTCATTATTGGCTCAAAGACGAACAAAGGAATAATTGATGGTATTATAATATGAATTGCAACATGGATGCCCAGCTCTTTGGCTTGCTCAGGCTGTGTTAAGTTAAGGGGAATTGTCTTTGGGCCACATATAAAGTATATAATAGAGTTAATGTATATAAATATTGCTAAAAATCACATAATAATGTTAAAAGTTTACAATCTTGTGGGACTGTATTACTAACAGACCAGGGCTGCGTGCGGGCCACGTGTTCGACATGCCTGAATTATAAGAAGGATCTCTGTCCAAATAAATACGATGGAGATGAATCCAATCCTAGTTGGATAGATATATAAAATTCTTCCCCAGCTGGAGGCAATGGACAGACACTAAACAAGAAGAGAAGCAATTTACCAGTAGAATTAAGGAGGAATTTCTTGACAATTAATCAGCGGAACAACTTGCTCCAGAAATTGTGAATAGCAATAGCACTTAGACTTATATACCACTTCACAGTGTTTTACAGGCCTCTCTAAGTAGTTTTACAGAGGTAGCATATTTCCCCCAACAATATGGGTCCTCATTTTACCCACCTCGGAAGGATAGAAGGCTGAGTCAACCTTGAGCCTGGTGAGAATCGAACTGCCGAACTGCAGGCAGTCGGCAGTCAGCAGAAGTAGCCTGCAGTACTGCACTCTAACCATTGCGCCACTGCAGCTCATGAATGCTCCAATACTAAAAGTCTTTAAGAAGAGACTGGGCAACCATTTGTCTGAAAGGGTATAGGGTTTTCCTGCCTGAGCAGGACAACCCTTTCAGACAAATGGACTAGAAGACCGCCAAGGTCTCTTCAAAATCTGTCATTCTGTTATAGCGTCTCCACAGTCAGGCTGTTGGAGTGAAAGGCTATTCTTGTGTCATATGTGTAGTCCTCGACTTATAACTGTTCATTAGCGACTGTTCAAAGTTACAATAGTGCTGAAAAAAGTGATCTATGGCCATTTTTCACAGTTACGATCTTCGTAGCAGTGAAGCTTTTAGGGGATCAAAATTCAGGTGCTTAACAACTGATGTGTCCCAGGATCATGTGATCCCCTTTTGTGACCTGACAAGCAAAGTCAATGGGGAAATCCGATTCACTTAACAACCATGTTACTAACTTATCAACTGCAGTGAGTCACTTAACAACTGTGGCAAGAAAAGTTGTAAAACGGGGCAAAACTCACTTAACAAATCTCTCAGCAACAGAAATTTTGAGCTCCAATCTTGTCATAAGTCGAGGACACAGTGTGGTGTATAGCCGTGGTTTAGAAATTGAATTGATGCATTATGAGCACCTTTAACTTCAGTCTTTAAACTCATCATAAACTTAGCATGAAAACATGTGACATCTCCTTAGCATCAATCAGATTTCCTGTTTTAATATAACCCCTGAGTGGGTAGTCTTAAGGATGTACCAACTAATGCCTGGCTTTGAGACTGAGTGTTAAAAGAGCAGCCTACTATTTAGTTTATTGGAAATACCCAGGGACTTTTTTTTTTAAGTGGCATGTTTAAATTAGAAATGAGAGATGGGATGTGGCATGTCCGGTTTGATGATATGATGCAGAGGGAAAGACGAATGTAAGGAAGGGAGGGTAAAGCCCTGAGTTTCTACAGCAGTATAGATGCAATATGTTATGGGTGATGGCCATTGGAATCTGGTGGTGCCTCCAAGAGACTCCATGGCTTCTTTCTGCTTATCTGCCAATGACTTCTGCTCCGGAAAAGTCAACAATTAATCCAGGTCAGACTTGTGAGTGGTCGTTTGTCATTCTGCTATGTAACTAAACTTCCTTTTTAAATGACTGGTTTGGCTAGATGAAGGTTGTGCGTCTCCTTCATTTCCTGTAATTGTCTCCCTACCAGAAATACTCCCCCCCCTCCCCGCATCTTAACTGGAATTTGCAGGCAAAACTGAATCTCAGGCCCTTGCTCTGATTCTAATATCCTCTTTTTTAGTATTAGTTTTCCCTTTGGGTGGAAAAAGCAAAATGGATTAAAAGTCGTGAGGAGGTCTTGTTCCGAGAGAGAGAGAGAGAGATGGGACAATTACGTGCCTCACTGTTCTATGCAGTCCCCACCAAGTTAGTACTGTCTGCATATATTGGTTTATAACTCCCCTAATCCCCGTTCAGCACAGCTGCCAGGCCTCTGGTTTGAACTATTGTAGTTTAACACAACTGCAGGATACCACGTTGTGGGAGGACGATCTAGTTTGAAGTACTTAGAGTGATTACTTATAAGTCAGTAATTTTCTTATTAGGGGCATTAGCCAATTCGTTTCAAATTTCCCTAAATTTCCATAAGATCCTTAGAGCAGAGAAAA
The DNA here is from genome assembly GCA_027560395.1 of Boaedon fuliginosus. Classification (NCBI taxonomy): domain Eukaryota; kingdom Metazoa; phylum Chordata; class Lepidosauria; order Squamata; family Lamprophiidae; genus Boaedon; species Boaedon fuliginosus. Next base: position 329,023 of record JANHGC010007190.1, read on the forward strand.
GCCCAAAATAGCTTTTTTGGATTGCTGGATTCTGGAAATGAATGTTTTATGCCAATTCCCATTATGTCTATTTGTGGGCCTAAAATTGATATATATTGCCTTATCTCTATAGGGCAAAGTTGGCTTAGTTAGTGTCAACTGTCCAGGCTTCATTGGTATTCTGCTCTACATGGGGGATTCTGATCAATAATCTCCCATAATCTCATTTCCTGGAATCCAGCATGTAGGGATGGCTGTCACAGAATCTGGGTTCTCTTCATTCCTAAAACAGAAGAAATCTTTTTCATCTACTTCTAGCTCTGAAAGTATATTTTTGAAGTTGTGTACTACAGCTGTTAAATTGTGAATATAGAGTTCAGACACCCAGATTCTCATATTTCTATGAAACTCGCTGGACAAATTTATTTCTATAGCATAGCTTGCCTTACGTGTAGAAAACAATTAAATCATACAAATTCTTTTCCCCCTTTAATCAGTGAGTCTCTTAACTTTATTGTCTTTATTAAGCTCTTCCTAAATCAAGTCCTCTTTGTTTGGAAGACTGCTACCTTTTGAGAATGTCTGCCAACAATTTTATTATAATTGTTGGAGTTTAAAGTAGCATTTGATTACTGTAACTTAACTTCCTAGCAATTACAATCAGGAATAGACAATACTTTTAAACTGGGGGCACATTTGAGATTTTAAGAATAGAGCAAAGTACCTTCACCAATGAAACTCAAAAACTTTGGCCACCTCATGAGAAGAAAGGACTCACTGGGGAAGGATATAATGTTGGGAGTGATTGAAGGCAAAAGAAGGGGATGACAGAGAATGAGGTGGCTGGATGGGGTCACTGAAGCAGTCGGTGCAAGCTTAAGTGGATTCCGGGGGATAGTAGAGGACAGGAAGACCTGTAGGAACGTTGTCCATATAGTCGTGATGCGTCAGACATGACTTCGCAACTAACAAGAACCTTCACCAAATGGCTCCCTTCGCAGGTTCGTGGGAAATATGGCCAATCACAAAGTATCCAAAAGTGATTGGGAGAATCTGTTTTAAGAACTGCTGGACTCAGACATAAGGCAAACAAGTGACAACTTAGGACCCCACAACACATTTGATATTTGTTTTCTTTTTGCTTTTAGAAATTACATTTAAGTATTGTTTCTAGGGC
>JANHGC010007191.1:4108-14136 GCA_027560395.1 Boaedon fuliginosus
TTTATGGTTGTTTGGTTGAATGTTGGTTTGAATGTGTAGTTTTTATTGTTAGGGCACTGTATATTTTGTTGTACGCCATCTCGAGTTCCCCGTCTGGGGAAGAGAGGCGGGATATAAATCAAATAAATAAAAATAAAATAAATAAAATAAATATCCAGCGCCAGGCCAGAGCATGTCCTCCTAGCTCTGCTAATGGAGCAGTTAAAGTCCAGGTCTTGAAGCCGGGTTCTAGCTGACTCTAAAAAGTTGGGTGAGATGGAGGCCATGGGATCAGGCAGTGAGAGACCCAATACTGACAGTTTGTCAGACATGAGGCATGCCAATGCGCTGATGTAATTGTCCTGTTGCAATAAATGTAAAAAACCCCTTGTGCAGGGTCCGGGGCTGTTGGGAGGGATGCACGGAATTTAACAGCCCGGTCTCAGGCACGGAACTCCAGCGAAGGTTGAGAGAGTTCCATCCTGAGAGCGGGGCCAGCCCCACAGGGAGGCACCCCCGTGATCATTCTCAGAAAGGAGATCAGGACGGTATCCAGGCGTTCAGAGACAATTGAGATCCAAACTCCAACTCCATATAGATTTTGAAGGTCTACCTTGGCATTGATGATGGAAAGCACTTGCCGGAAGATGGCGAGCACCTCGTGAGAAAAAGAACCTGGAGATCACAGCCATTGTCATCTTGGCGGTCTCGATAACTGATTTAATATGAGAGGACCATGACAGATTATAAGTGAAGGTAACCCCCAAGTATTTGTAAGCGTGCACCCGTTTGAGGGAGCCAGCTTTCACAATCAAATGCAATGGCCCTCTCCATTTGGTTTTGGCAAAGCAGAGAGTTTTGGATTTCAATGGTCATGTATGAAGCAGTTGCCAAGCATCTGAATTTTGATCACATGATCATAGAGATGCTACAAAGGTCGTAAGTATGAAAAATGGTCATAAGTCACTTTGTCCGGTGCCATTGTAACTTCGAGTGATCACTAAATCAACTGTTGTAAGTTAAGGACTACCTGTACTATGAAGATACTGTAACTAGGAATTAATTTCATTTCCCATTCTACTTTACCCTGAAACAGGACAGCAGCCAAAGCCTTTCTGATCGTTTAAAAAAACTTCAGGTATAAGGATATTTAACCAGTTTTTGATCTATGCTGGCGTGATTGCATGGCATGCCCCAAAGAGCAGGGGATTCTCTTTGGAATTTATAAAAATAAGAATTAATTTCTGTCCAGCGAAGCTCTGCCTTAATGTAGCTACAGGAATCTCTGTGCTTGCTATGCCTCCTGATCGTGAGATGCTGAATTAAACAGATTTATAGCAGAGAGTAGTCTATGAGTTCAGCGCAGGAGCTTTCAAATGTAATATATTCTTCCTTTCTCATAGGACATTAAAAATACTATTTATTTTTCATAGGACATTAACTCTCCAGGCCTACCATTTATAGATTCTTAAAGATAAGAAAGTTTGCTTAAACATGTATTCCAAAATGCCACCCCAGGTTTTCCTTTGCCTATCAAAGGTGAAACAGGTTAGTGAATGAAGTTGATACTAGTATCATGTAGTCAAAGAACTATTCTAATCACTTAACCCATGTAAGGAAATTCATTATTCATTTAGAATTCCACTTAATCTTGGGTAAACTTAGATTATGCATTTTAGCTGACTTACTTTAGAAAAGAGTATTTTTTTTACCTATGCTCCCAAAAGCCTTTCAGGTAGCATTTGCCATAAAAATATTTATTATTTTATTATCTAATATGTGAAGGAAGAACATATTATCTGAAACAGAGCCTGTTAGCAGCTTTAAATTTTACTAGATATCAGTAAAATAAGAATGTTATCACTCTATACTGCTATTATTCAGATTGGCTCCACAGTCTGCCAGATGTTTATACTGGATTTGGGGTTTTTGTCCACTTATTGTGTCTTCCCCAATGACCTGGGATAGGCAAATGTTGTTGTTTCATAATATTAAGAGATATTAATATGAGAGCAAGTTTGGTCTAGTGGTTAAGGCACCAGGCTAGAAAGCAAGAGATCGTGAATTCAAGTCCCACCTTAGCCACGAAATCCAGCTGGAAGATTTTGGGCTAGTTAATCTCTATTCGCCCAATTTACCTCATAGAGTTGGTGGGTTTTTTGGATAAAATAGGAGGAGGAAAGGATACTAAGTGTATTCATCACCCTGACTTATTTATAAAAATAATAAGTAATAAATCCTTGATCCCTGTTTTAATTCACTGCAATTGGAAATAAGATTTATTATCAGGAGCGCTCTGTGAAAACATGAAAGTTGCAGACAAAACATCAATCAAAGTTTATGAGCTCTAAACATCATGGAGATTTTTTTTTTAAAAAAAAAGTTAGCTGAAAAACGGAACTAATTAAAAAAATATTAAGAAATGAAGCATGTAATGGCTGGAATAAGGGAGGAATGGCAGGCTGAAGGTTGGTCACTTAACTTGTTGTTTGGGGGAATGTCTTAGAAATACCAAACATTCATGTCTTCTTTCTGTGAAATGTAAAGTCCTAAATACACTCTTGGATCCAAGTTATTTTGAATTCAACAGGGCTTATTTCAGAGTAGAAATCAAGTCAAATTTCTGAACAAGATTGTATTCAGCAACATACTAGCTTAGAACCTGGGCTGAGTAGGGTGGAGTGGGGTTTTTCAGTAACAAAGGGATATGATCACTTGGGTAAACACTTGGATTTTCATTACAGAACTGATTTTAACACAATAAGTGATTCCCAGACAATAGATTAATAAACACTGATGCAAGTTACCCCACAAGATTGGAGCTTTTGGTTTTCTTTTTTTGGGTGGTTAACATCAGAACTAGCTAACCTCAAGGATTTAATCTAGCCATATCACAAACATCATTCATGCTCATTTCTTTCTCAGTGACATTTTGAGTGCTACCTCACCTGAGGACTACCATCAGTCAGTTTACATACTGTAGATAATTTTTCTTAGTAAAATTCAGGAGTGGTTTGCCATTGCTTTCTCCTGCACAATAGGAAATGTTGATGACTTTGCCATTGTCACTGCAGTGATCATCTACTTTCAGCCTTTTCCATCTACAAGAGGCCATCCCTGGGCCTGGCAGCAGAAGGTTATTGAAAAGGTGATTGGGCTGCAGTTCCAAAGGTCTGGAAGAAGTAGGTTTTCTGGAGCTGTTGCAGCTGGGTTTCAAGAAGTTATACAGTATAGCACTGATAAGGCATTCATTTTACTTGTGGAAGACCTCTGGTGACCATGGAATGGAGGTAATGTATCCATCCTGGCTCTCCTTGATCTCTCAGCAGTTTTTAAAACAATCCATTATGGTATTCTTCTGGATCAGCAGAGAAGTTGGAAGTTAGGAATATGGTTCTTTGCTGTTTGTTCTGCTTTCTGCAAGGTCATTTCTAGTTGATTTTGGAGTTTGTGGGGAGAGGTCCAATCCTAAGCCCTTGCTTATGAGTACAAATTGACCGAGCTTTAGGGTCACCTATATCTAATGATTTTTCCATCATTAACTTAAATGGGGTCACACTCCTGCAGGTAGAATTGGTATGCCATCTGTGAGTTCTCCATTATGGATGGTAGCAATCCTGCATGGATGAACGTGTTCGTGGTGTGTGTGTGTGTATCATTCTCATAATCTCTATTCTTTTATATATTCTCAGATACTTTCATTTCATTTCTGGGAAGACTATTTGCGAAGGTGGTGTTATGGCAATTCCAGATGCAATTGAGTGGTACTGATTTTCTGGATCCATTTTAGATCTCACAATACTGAAACTTCTTTTTCCCTTGCTGGATTATTTATGTCAAAAACTATTATTTCCTTTTTGGTGATCTATTCTGAAGAGTTTGGTCCTTCATCTCAAGCCATGCCAGAAAGTCCTGCTAAGGGATCATGGTTTGACACCTAGGTCAATGACCCATGATGTCACACAAGGATCTATTTCATTTTCTAGTTCAACTTCCGCAAGAAAACTCCGTGAATGCAGGATGACAACACCAAATTCTGCTAACTTTTACCATCCAAATACCAACTGGCACTCTTGAATGTTGAATAATCTCAAAAGTAGGCTGGAAGAGACCGGACAAGGTGAGATTAAACCATATAAATCAGCAATGCTATTGGTGAACAGGAAACTGGTCTATGAGATGGGGATTCAGCCGGCCTAGGATGAAGTTTGAAAAAGTAAATCTCTTCTGCAAGTTCCTTGGATTCTCAAGTAGGAATCTTCTGGAGGCATTCTTCCACTTATGTCCCCATGATCGGAGCTGATCTACCTGGCATACAAGACTTGACCTTCCTGTGTATCTCTCCCAAACTGTGGAAAGTACTCTTTTGAGAATGTTTTTGAGATGTCCACATTTTTAGCATCTAGAAAAATCTGTAAATACCCAACTGTTTTAAATTGTTAATTGATTTTAACGTTAGCTTTATGTTTTTTTTACATTCTTATTGTTTCTTAAAATTCTGTTAGCTTCCTTGAATACTTATTCAAATGGAGAGGTGGTGTATAAATTAGAATAAATGAATAATAATATTCCTTCAGCACATCTTCAGTCTTGATTTGTCTCCTGAATGTGTCACCAGTGAGAGGCTACAGTGGATTGAGTTGTTTCAAGGGCAATCCCCAAGACAAATGTTCTTTACAGAAAGGTAACAGTACCACACTGTATTTTTAAGCGTGGTGTTTGGTTTGTACTTCGATTCCAATTAAAGAATTAGAACTTATTTTACCCTTCCTTGCAGTTGTTATTACTAATGGCCTTGATCAATTTTCAACCATGTGTTTAAAACTCGCTGGCAGGAAAAAAAAAAGATTATATGCTCGTTAATATTTCATTATCTCGTTCTGTTTTATCCAGGCTGCCAAGAAATTTTCAGAGGGGGAGAACTGTAGGGCGACTACAAGAATCCCCCACTTTAAAATTTAAATGGAACTTTTCCAAAAGCATTTGGTTTCATCACACAATGACAAATACTTTTCTGATGCTTTTTATCATTTCCATGCTGCTTTGTAACACAGAACAGGATTATATACTACTACTGAAGTTGTTAAGTACACTTGATTTTTTATAAAGAGTTGAGAATTCTTTGGATTTGGATTGTTATTAAAATACCTGAACACACCTACACGCACTCAAGTTTGAATGGCTACGTTAGAGATTAAGAAAAACCATAAACCATACGGTTTAGTGCATTTCATAGGTGTAACATCTGGGCTGCAAAAATCCAGGTTTCAGACTTAAGATCGCTCACATCAAAGGACGACCCCTTCTCCTTTGTCACAAAGTTCTTTATCTGTTCTGACTTATGCACATTCTTTGGTATTTAGTGGATGTTTACCTTAGGAAAGTAGGCAAAAGAGCCTTGATAGTCAATAGTGAGCGACCAAATGTCTCTAACTGGTTTTCAAGTATAGGTGGTCCTCTATTTATACAACTGTTCATTTAACGATGAGTCAAAGTTATGACAGCCTCAGAAAAAGGCTATCATATGATCTATCCTCAAAGTTACAATCATTGCAACACCCCCAGAGTCACATGATTGCAATTGGAATACCTGACAACTGGCTCGCATTTGTGAGGTTTGCAAGGTCTTGCAATTACAATCTTATGATTTGCGATCTTCCCAGCTGCCCTCCAACAAGCAAAACCAATTGGGGTCAGATTAACTTAAAGACTGTATTGAATCGTATTAAAAAAATACCCCACTTAATAATCACAGTAAAATGATAGTAAGATCAGGTTTGGTCATGTCACGATTCACTTAATGACGTCATTGCTTAGTGATCAAATTTCTGGTCCCAACTGTAGGACTAAATCAAGGACTACTTGTAAAGCTTTGACAGCAATAAACTTCCACTACAATTTTGGCTCCAAAACGTTAGACTTCATACATGGATATTCTGCAGTGATGAGTAATATCCATTTATATTTTTTAACATCTGTTGATTTTAGCATTTAGATTCTCTGCTCAATCATGTAATATCCTTTCCTGACTTCAGTTCCTTATCTCAAGTGTCCCGCTGTCCTTTTGTAACCTGGGAGTTGCAATACAATTGGGGAAATTTATTGAAGGTGGAGCGCAGAGTTTCGCGTTGCTGTATATAAGAAGCAAGGAAATTCCTTGGGCGCTACAAACCTGAGGCCTTTTAATTAGCAGGATGTAAGAAAGAGGAAGTTAAGAAATAGAAGGAGACAAGGGACATCTTTGTGCACAAAGCAAAGCCTCACAGTTTGGGAAATTTATAAAATTGTGGAGCTGTGAGTATAATACAGGAACTCTATTTTTTTTTTCTGTTTGGAAGAAAAGGCGAGCAAAAGTTCGCTGAGGAGATAAGCAGGAATCGGAGAGTTAAAATGAGACAAGAAGAGCGCACGAGAGTAAAGGAGATAAGAACAAAGCTTTAAAGTGTAAGAAAAAATTACTGGTGAGACAGGCAGCTTACAAAGACAAAAGTGGGATAATAGACAAAGCCTCCCAGTTGGGAGAGTGACAGAAAGATTACTTAGGAGCCAGAGATGAAGGGAGAAGGCGCAGGTTTGTCCTCCTGCTGTGTACCCTGCTGCCTGCAGTTTGGGTTCAAGGGAGGTGGATTGGCAGGTTCCTCCTGCGAAGGGAACCAATCCAACATGTCAGCTGGAGAGAGACTTTGGGTGAAGAGGTGAGGTGCACTTGGTGTGTGGGGGATGAGGAAGAAGAAGATGGCTCCAAGACCTTTAGAAGCCAGAAGGAGGTGCAGCAGAACCGTAATGAGGAAAGGAGAACGTGCTCCATGTGACTTTTGCAAGGCAACGAAGATTCCATTGTGTGAAGTTAGAGTGAGGTTTAAATTGAGTTTTTTCTCTTGTTTTGGTCCCCAAATGTGCATCTTATACTCCGAAAAATACGATAGGTTAGAAAGAATAAAAAATGCAGTTACTGTGATTTTGATAATATGCAAGTTCAGTAACTTCAATGAATCAATTCACAATCAGTTAAAAGTGATGAACAGCAGGGCCTTCCGATGGAGGTATGACAAACTGAAGATGGATCTGCAAAAATGGAGCCAACGAATGCAACAAAGATAAAGGAACAGGGTGAGGAAGAGGACAGGAGATCCCCCCACTTGTGCCCTGGACAACCACTCCATGAGCAGACTGCTGGATAGAGGTCTTCCATGCGTCTGAATACCAAGAGATGAGTTTCAAAAAGTTGATGTCAGTTGAATGCCACGCTTCCTAAAGTTGCTTCCCTCACTTTTCTGTGCAAAGTGACATCAATGTACTTTCAAACAAGCAGAAAATGTATGAACCAGCAGTTATTGTTGGGCTACAATTCACTATTATTCATACTATTGGATCCATTCTGTTTTAGAGGGTAAGAAGAGATGGCGATGGCGAAGTCCATAAATTCTTATTGTAATTCCAGGAACAAACCATTTTAAGTCAATTGCTCAAAAAAACTATTTGAGACAAATAGAAGGAAAAAAAGAACACATAAAAGTGCTTTAACAAAAAAGGGAACAAAATTCAACAAAGAAAAATATAGTATGTTATGTCATTATAGCATTGTGTTCTATTTTCCCTGTTTGACAGTGTATGTATCGCCTTCAATATCATCTTGGTGCTTTGTTTTTTTTCTTTCTTTTTTGTTACAGATAATCATTGACTTACATTCAAAGTTACAACAGCGTTACAAAGGGACTTATGACCGTTTTCCACACTTACGATCATTTTGGCCATGTGATCAAAAGTCAGATGCTTGGCAACTGGTTCATATCTATGACGGTTGCAGTGCTGGGGATCACCTTTTGTGACATTCTGGCGAGCAAAGTCAGCGGGTAAGCCAGATTCACTTAACAACTGTGTTATTAACAACTGTAGTGTTTCACTTAACACCTGTGGCAAGCAAGGTTGTAAAATGGAGCAAAAAACCAACAAACGTCTCACTTAGCAGCATAAATTTTGGGCTCAATTGGGGTCCGAGGTCGAGGACTACCTGCATTAATAAAAGAAGCAAAACAAATAATAATAAAAAATAATAAAGTCTTTCTGCCAAGCACAATTTCTGGTGACCTCAGGGATGTCAGGGACTCTTCAATGTATTTATTTGTTCAATTTATATAGCTGCCCATCTCAGCTATATAGCTTCTTTGGAAGAACATGGCACTGGTTTGTCTCTGCCTTTTCCGGATGTTTCTATGACTTATCAGTTCAGTTTACAACCCTATAAATTCCCTTGAGATATTCAACCAAGAACAAATCAGGCCTGAGCATGACAACATTAGCCAGGTGCTGTCACCTGCTGAGGTAATTGCTCGAAAGCCCCGTTTGTTTGAGCTGACTCCATTTTGCGGGAATCAATTTCTACTTCAGAAGGATGCGAAAACGTTGTCCCCAGCTGGGTTCAAACAAAAGGACCAAAGTGAAGAGTCTGAATGTACTGATGAAGGTATTCAATGAAAGTGCTAAGGTGCACATTATCCAGGCACATTTGTTTGATGCCCCAGAAATTGCTTTTTTCCTTCCCTTTTCTGAGAAGCTACCCGGGGGACGTCGGCAGTGGTGGGCTGCTTCATGGTAGCGCGGGTTCAGGCGAACCCTTAGCTGTGATCGCTGGCTGGGCTCGCCCACCCACCCTTGTGCTATTTTTCCATATATAACTAACTTTCTGGTTCATCCATGCTACCCAGCTGAGTTCCGTGCCGCCCCTGCTGTACTCACTGGAGCTGTCTGAGTTGATTAGCTGCATGTTTGAAGCTCCGTTTCAGTCCCAAAGGGGTGTGCGTGCTCACAACCAGCGAACCGGTTGTGAACGTTAAGTGCAGCCCACTTCTGGACACAGGCTATGTTTGTTTGCATGACATGTAATCATTTTCTGACAGCCAGCCAGTTTCCCTACAGGAAAAGCCCTGGCCCGGAGAATATCAGCCTTGCTGACCCTTCTTTCTCCATCAGCTAATGAGAGTTGATTGAAACACCAGCACTTGAAGGAGCACATCAGCCAACGATGGTGCCTCTCTGCCTCTTTCCACCTTCTCTGCAAGTAAAGGATGTTCACCAGCCATAGAAACAACGCCATCTCCCTTTCTCAATTGACCTTTTATCTTCCCATAATGGTTAAATATTAATTAGATGTTTTGCACAATGTCAGAAACTGTCCCCTAGAGGAAAATATAGGATTAGGAAATCATATCACACCTTTTCTTCAAAAAAAGAGAATGGTTGCTGCGGGTTTAAGGGATTGTCAGCTATCACAACCAATAAAATACCCTTGTGTTATATATTGAGCTCCCTTTCACAGGAAATAGAACCACTTAGAACATATTCTAAATGGCCTTTTAGAATGCTTTAAAAAGCACACAGACGTCCCCAGATGTAATGTTGGGCTGTATTTCACGTTTGCTAGAACACAAAAGCCTTTCCACATACCCCCAGAGAGATGCCAGACAAATAATCTGGTAGGGGTGCCAACTAATCCTAAAAACGGAACGTGCCCATGTGTCTTTAGCAGCATTTTTTCTTCTATTGACCTTAGTTGGTGAGAGTTTTCACAGCATGGAAATTGCTAGTCTTGGTGGCTAATGGAGGTACATCAAGGTTACATTGAAGTCATCACTACAATGGCCAATTCAAAGGATGTAAATTGTATGCGTGGTCTTAAACGGATGGCTCTCTCTTTTGCTCTGATCCAAAGTGAGCCATATTTAAAAGCCCCATAACCAGGGCGATTTTCTTTTAAGTTTTATATGTCATGGAAAGAGAAAGAGAGCGAGAAGAGAAAAAGAATAATTTTCAAATAGATTGCAAAAGCATGAGACTTTGGGGGCTATATTGATTTAGATTGTAGGTTGAGTTATCATTGTGGAATACTTTTATATATATTTCTGAGCATACAAAGCTTGAAAATCATCACCAATTTTGTCTGTGCCATTGGTACTGCATATCAAAAAAGTAATGAACAGGGCTTTTTTTCTGGGGGAACTCACAGGAACGGAGTTCCGGCACCTTTTTTTCCTTAGACTTCTTTTGTATAT
>JANHGC010007193.1:31677-49847 GCA_027560395.1 Boaedon fuliginosus
CTCTCTCTGGAACAAAAGCTCAGGAAGTAATCCCAACCCAATTTTTAGACTTCCGGAGCCAACTCCTACTTGTTTCCTATGCCGTATCTATTTTGCCTTCCAAATGAGATTAAGTTTTGTTCTTTGTTTAAAACACAACAAAAACTAGGCAGCTGGGCGATAGAGAAACATCATGCTAATAAATGTTCTTTCTAAAATATGACTACCTAATTTCCTTTGCAGCTAGATAGGAAAATAATGAAGCCTCTCTTCTGAATGAAAAAAAAAAAAAAAAGGAATACTGCTTAGGTCTTAAGCCCAAGGACAACTGGGTTTGTACCAACAGTAATGCAGATTTTGTGCATATGTTATGGATTATATTATCTTCAGAGTATGCATGAATTAGCATTAATGGAAGTTAATTCCATGGAAAGCAGAAGCTGGATCCATTTACAATGCTAACCTAATACTAAATTTACTAGCTGCAAATTTCATGTGTGGTGTGTGCTGTATTTTGGTTTCCTTAAAAAAATCCCAAATAACAAAGAAATATAAGACAGTGGCTAAATAATTCAGATATATACGTGTGTGTGTGTGTGTGTGTGTGTGTGTGTTGTGTAAAACTGCAGTGATCACACAACTCAAAACTCCAGAGACCCCATCTAGTTTTGATTAGCTCACATTCCTGCTTGATCCTGAAAGAGACATTGATTCTTAGTGGCTTACAAGTGAACTTTCAAGAAACTGGATATATTGTATTTTGAGAAATAGAAGATTAAACAGGAGGAGAGAGAGATGAATAGAAGATTAAAGGAGGATATTTAAAAGGGTGAGAAGGGGCAAATCCTACCGTTCACTCTGTAGGCAGAAAAATAAATTTACATACTGCCAGTGGTGGGATTCAAATATTTTTTACTACCAGTTATGTGGGCATGGCTTGGTGGGCATGACTATGCAGTCAGCCAATCAGAGGTGGCATTTGCTGTGGTCAGCCAATCGGAGGCGGTATTCGCCGGTTCTCCGAACCAATAAAAATTATCGCTATCAGTTCTCCCGAACCTGTCAGAACTAGCTGAATACCACCTCTGCATACTGTATAGAACCACACGGTATACTATATATAAACTTGAGTTTTAAAAAACAAACATCATCCATTCTTGTGCTCAAGTAAATCACAGAACCATATTATGGTCCAATAAGATAACCTGAATGGGACACGGTGGCTCAGTGGGTAAGACGGTGAGCTTGTCGATCAGAAAGGTCGGCAGTTTGGTGGTTCAAATCCCTAGTGCCGCATAACGGAGTGAACTCCTATTACTTGTCCCAGCTTCAGCCAACCTAGCAGTTTGAAAGCATGTAAAAACGCATGTAGAAAGAACGTAGCATGGTTCCGTGTATCTTTGGCATATAGTCCTGTCGGCCACATGACCACAGAGACGTCGTCAGACAGCACTGGCTCTTCAGCTTTGAAACGGAGATGATGAGCACTGCCCCCTAGAGTCGGGAACCGTCTAGCTTATAAGTGTGAGGGGAACCTTTACCTTTACCTTTAAGATTCAGACAATACAGGCGAGTCCTTGATTTATGACCGCAACTGAGATCAAAACTTCCATGGCTAAAGCCAGGCAGTTATTAAGTGAGTCATGCCTGATTTTATGACCTTTTGCCATGGTTATTTAAGTGGCTCACTGCAATTGTTAAGTGAACCAGGTACTTGTTAAGTGGAAAGCTCTTGCCCCATCGACTTTGCTTATCGGAAGACAGCTGGGACGTCCATCAATGGCAACCATAAGATCCGAGATGTTGCGATTGTCATAAGTACATGCAGGTTGCTGAACATCTGAATTTTCATCATGTGACCACGGGGAATGTTGCGATGGGTCTAAATGAGATGACTCTTTGCAAGTCACATTTTTCAGTGCCGTTGTAACTTTGAAGTCAAGGAGAACCTGTACAGGTAGTCCTCAACTTATAACAGTTCGCTTAGTAACCAATTTCTCACTTGGTGTTGTGTTCCAGGCCCGTGACACACGGACCGAGGCTCTTCCTTAAAAGCACAGACTCCTTTATTGCCGAATATTCCAATAGAAAGTTCAACCTTGCCAAAAGCCTCTGGCAAGCTTTCACACTTTTCTGGGCAAAATGCCAACTGTCCAGATAACAAATAGACACTTACACTAATTAGTCCAAACCCAGAGACAGGTATGCAACACTGAATTTTTTATTTTTTATTTTATTCAAATTTGTAGGTGCCCAATCCCATACGACTCTGGGCGGCTCACAACAATAATAAAACATGATCATTAAAACATTAATATAAAACTTTTAAACATTTAAAATCACCTTAAAATTACTAAAGTTCAGTGGGTCATGCTAATCCAGCCCGCCAGAACAGCCAGATTTTCAACGCTCGGCGGAAGAGTCTTAAATCTGGGACACTCCGGAGCTCTGGAGGTAGGTCATTGCAAAGAGTTGGGGCCACTGCGGAAAAGGGCCTCCTCCGTGGAGTCACCAGGTGACATTGCCTGGCCGATGGTATCCGGAGGAGGCCCACCCTCACAACTGGTGGCAGGAGGTGGTCTCGGAGATAACCCGGTCCAGTGCCATGTAGGACTTTAAAGGTAACGACCAGCACCTTGAATTGAACCTGGAAGCCTACTGGGTGCCAGTGCAAGCCGTGCAAGAGTGGTGTGACGTGTTGTATCGAGGGGCATCCATGACTGCTTGCATGGCCACGTTCTGGACTAGCTGAAGCTTCTGAAGACTTTTCAAGGGCAGCCCCAAGTAGAGCACATTGCAGTAATCTAACCGTGACGTGATGAGGGCATGAGTGACTGTGAGTAATGTTTCTCAGTCCAGAAAGGGCCACAGTTGGTGCACAAGGTGAACCTGGGCAAAGGTAGCCCTGGCCATAGCAGTCAGATGGGCTTCTAATTTCAGCTGTGGGTCCAGAATGATATCCAAATTGCAAACCCTCTCAGAGGGGGTCAACACCTCCCCCGCATTTCCAACGATGGCAAATGTTGGATGGTCCGAGAAGTAGGGACGCAGAGCCACTCAGTCTTGTCAGGGTTGAGCTTGAGCCTGTTGGTCCCTATCCAGACCCCCACAGCCCTCAGGCACCAGGACATGCTCAAACAAGAATTACTAGGACTAAAACCACGATACTAGGACCAAACACGATACTTGATGTTCCAAACCAACGAGTTATTCTCTGCAAGAGTCCATTTCCAACCACACCCTTTTAAAGTCCTATGGGGTGTAGCCAATTACCGGTCAGCTGTGGCTCGACTTCTTCCCTTCCTTTGCTGCTGCAGCTACTTTCTTATTACCCTTGGAGTTCTTGAATCATTCAGGGCCTCTTCTCCACTGCTATCACAACCCGAAGGCTCCTGATAACTAGTGAATGGCCCAGCCACAGGCCCAGTATCAGCAGCTGGTTCAGTCCCTCTATCCGACTCCGATTCCAGATCTCCCTGAGGCAGAATCGGCTGTCAGATCTGTAGCATGCTGACAAGCACAACACCTCAGCTCATTCATTCGGTTTCCTACTATCCTATGTGTCAGCAGATATATAAATATACAGAGCTCTAAGTGTGTGTGTGTGTGTGTGAGAGAGAGAGAGAGAGAGAATCATCTATCAGTTGCATTCTGAGACCTTTTGAAAGTATTGATGCTATAACTATATCTTTCAAAAGTTTTTTCCTTAACTGCTTTGAAAGATAAAATTACCTCCCATTAAACAAATAGCTTTTTAAAAGCATTGATTTTGCATTCCAAGGTATACTTTCTGTTCATTACATGAGATGTGAAAGTTTAGGTAAAACCTCTTAGTGCATCCCTATGGCCCTGACCTGTGCCATACCTCTCATGCATGTCCTCAATACAGCACTCAAGACCTGGCTGTTCCAATGAGCTGGATTAGATTAAGCCGCCATAAATTTGTAATTTTAGGGGGATTTTAAATGTTTGTACAATATGTGTTTTTATTATGTTGGAAGCCGCCCTGAGTCCTGCGGGATTGGGTGGCATAAAAATTAAAGTATTTATTTATTATTTATTATTAATAATATATCATCCCTGACCTGCACTGTACCACTCATGGTCCCATTTGTAACCTCATGCACTCACACTATACCTCTCTCACACTCTACACAACCTTCCCCTACATCTCCATGTATTCCTCGGCTGTTTGGCACATCAGTAGCGGCAGCCCGCATCCTCTGGACTGGCCCAGGGAGGCTATCAGCAGTGCCTGACCAAAGCCACATGGCGCTCAGGCGGGCCCTTGAGGGCAGAGAGAGCGCCCTGGTGTGCTGCTGAGGTCTCTCCGGCCCGCCGCTACTGGCACGCCAAACAACAGAGCCCGGGTGGGTGACAAAGAGCTGCTTCAGCCCACATGACTCGGCCTGCTGCTGCTGCTGCCTGAGCCATTGAGGATCAGAGGGCAGGTGGTCATGTTGGGTTCCCACCAGCCGCCTGGACAGAAAGGTTGTTTGTCCTCGGGAACTGGTCACGTCGCAAACAGCGGAGCCTGCCGGGCATGTTGGCCTCCTGTCAGGCGGGAGAGAAGTTCCTGCCTCAGCCATGTCACCCAGGAAGACTTGAGTGCTGGGCTTTGGGCACTTCGCCACAGCACCATCTAGCAAATGGATAAAGGAACAGAGAGGGCAAGAGAACTGAGGGTGCAAGGATGGATGAAGGGGAACAAAGAAACACGGGGGAAATAAGGAAGCAGGGATGGAGGAAGGAACAAAGGAAGGAGAAACAAAGAAAGGAAGATGAGAATAGAAGTGGGAGGGAGGAAGAAGGAAGGGGAGAACTGAAGAAGATGAGGGAGGAAGAGAGGGCAAGAGAACTGAGGGTACAAGGATGGATGAGGGGGAAGGAAGAAACGGGAAATGAAGCAGGGATAGAGGAAGGAACAAAGGAAGGAGGGAATAGAAGTGGAGGAAGGAAGAAGGGAAGAAGAAACAGGAGAAGAAGTGAGGGAGATAAGGAGGGAGGGAGGGAGGTGGAAGGAAGGAAGGACGATGGCAGTCCAGTAAAAAAAACTGAGCAGGGCTGGGTAATCAGCTAGTATTAAAATAAATTCTAGACTTTTTAAGTGAACATATTGAATTACTGGAATAAACACTAATAGTTATTAAAGGACTTTTGCTAATACTCATTTTTTAACTAATTGAGATCGGAATTTCTGTCACTAAGTGATCATTAGGTGAAAAACATCATGCAGCTATGGTAATTGTGGCAGTCTCCAGTTGTAGTCATTAGGCCAGCTTCTCATGCTTCTGCCTGTCACACTTCTGTTTCAACTCTCCTCAATCTCTCTACCTCCCTCCATCTCTGCCCTTTAGGCATCCTGCGTTCCACCACTGCTTATCTCTGATGCCTCCAACTGACCTTACCTATTTTCTTCTTCCTTCTTGGTACGGGGGCCTTTGTCAATGCCGGCTTGCTGCCATTGCCTCCCCTTCTCTGTCCACTGGTTTCCTGGCTGGCCTGCCCCACTAACAAACTGCAGTCTTGGCCTCCATCAGCATGTCTGATCAGCTTGCTGGGGCTCTTTGTACCAGACATCATGGTTCACTGCCTTCTCTGCTGCAAGCCCTGCTCCAGTAGTCTCAGACCCATGCCTGCCAGGGACCATGCACGCATGCTTGCCTTCACCCCTCACCATTGCCATCTCTATAAGAGTACAATTATTTACAGCCTGATCGAGCAGCCTCTGTTTAGCAATAAACAAACTGGCTGAATCAAATAGTTTCAGCAGGGAGTTGTCTTACATAAATGAGTCCATTGTTGACTACTGTCACTGGTGGCAGTTTGCCAATTTCAGGCAAGAGTGTTCCAATCCTGCATAAAGATGCAAGAGATACATTACCCCTAAGCTAGAGCAGTTCCTTTTCCATGCATTGTTAGTCAGGTGTCACTGAAGTTTCTTTGACTTTTATGGTTCTTTGGACAGAAACTTGTTATCTTGACCTGTCTCTAGGAATAACTTTACTTTTTCACAGTTCTGTCACCCTATTGGAAGTGCCCGACAATCATGTTTCTTTTTCCCTTTTTTTCCCCTCTCACAATTTGTAGGTTACCCATCTTAAACATATGATTCAGGGCAGTTAATAGTATTTAAACAGAATTAAAAACATAGCAAATCAATAAATAACATAGGTATTTATTTATGCCAAGGTAGAAAATCAACACATCAATGGAAGTAGCTGTGAAATGGGTTCAATCACACACTGGTAGCAAAACCAGGTCTTCGCAGCCTTAGAAAGATCAGCAAGACAAGTTTGCAAAGGGATTTGTCAGGAGCACTGCATGCTAATTCATAGAGGCTGATTTATTTATTCTGGCAACTTACTCTTTTTCAAGTGGCTTTAGTAGGCACCATATTATTTAAAGTTTACTGCCACACGCTTTCTATAGAATAATAACTAAGGTTGCCACAATGATTTGTAGTTTAAAATAACAATACATAAGCATAAATCTGTATAGGAATGAAATTTGGAATTATGCCCCATAGGAGGTATATCAAAACAAAGAAGGCACAGAAATGAAATGTTTAATGGTTTACTTATATGGAGATAAAGAGCATAGGGAAAATGTTTTTCTTGGGTTAAAATCAAGATACATTAGCTTGTTATAAGTAAAAAGACACAGTGAACTGTAACAACTTTCTTTTCTTTCTTTTAGAGAAGTACTGGAAAAAGTATCAATATGCTGCCAAATTTGTGCAGTTGGTAAGATCCAAAACACCCAAAGTCACCTTCTATACAAGATATGCCAAGTGCATGTTAATGGAAAATTCGGCTCCTGCAGATGCGGAAATTTGCTTTTATGATGGTACATGTCCTTCAGTTCTTCTGCACATTTCCTTCAGCTGTTAAGTTTGTAAAAAAACTATTAGTTGACCATGACTTTATTCTGCTAATAGTTATTTAACTTGTGTATTTTAAAAGAATTTTGCTAATGATTCATCATACACTAAATATACTAAAACTCTTAACTGAAATTAATATATTTGGCTATAGAGAGTTAAAGCTTAAAAGATGATGAGCAGCTGGGGGGGGAGGAGAGAATCTTCTCTACCCTGTCAGACATCCCCTGTAGCAGGTCCTTGTTGGGTGCCCAGGCCAAGCAAACAGAGCCAAATTTTTAGGGTCTTCCAAAAGGCCAAGAATGTGAGGATGGACCTCATCTCCAATGAGAGAATATTCCAGAGGGCAGGGGTGCCAGTAGAATAGCTCTTCTCCTGCACCCTACTAGCCGAAATTCTTTCCCCTACATGGTCCAAAGTGGGCCCTTTCCACTGGAATGAATGGGGTGGGTTAGTCCCATTGGGTTAAGACAATTCCTCAGATACCCTTATATAGCTTCCCATGTCACAAAACAAGTGACTCTGGGCCATGTAACGGGGTGGGGGTGGGAGGTATCAGAATTGCGGTTATTTGACTGAGGATGCTGTGATATCTGGAATTATGAGGACCATTCATTCAGTGCTGTCATAATTCTGAATAGATATTGGAATGAGTAATCATAATCTGAAGACTATAAAATATTTCCTAACATTGAGTTAAAAGAGAATTACTATTCCTGTGCAATTTTTTTGTAGGAAATTTTGAAGGCACTGAGAAACTTGTATTCCAAGGATTTTTCCCCCACGATATTTATTCGGCAGGCAGGCAGGCAGGCAGTTTGCATTTGTGTTTTATTCTGGTACTGGATAATAAACTGTTGGAAATGTTCTTTTCTTATAATATACACTGAAGAGTATTTTCCTCTGTGTGACCATTTTTCCCCTTCTAGGGGCAAAAATACACAAAGCAGCAGGAGCAATACGAATAATTGAAAAATCTGGAAAAGCCTATACAATAAAACAAGAAAATGAAATTTTGCAGAAGGATATACAAATATATGTGCATCATGCCAATGAGGTGAACATTGTTTATATTTTAAAAATTGGAATCTATTTTCCAATTCATCTATTTTGTTCCAGTTCTGTTTGTGGTTGAAAAACTAAGAAGTTGTGATAGACAGTTGGGGCAAATGAATCAATAGAAAATAATGTCAATTGGTCAGGTTTAATAAATCAATCAATTTCAGATATATAGCTTTAAATTGCCTTTCTAATAGAATTATCAATACTTTCCACTGTTCTTGCTGCTGTCCACTGTACTCCTATTCCATCATAAAGGAACAAAACTACATTATCAGTGTAATTTTAATGTGCCTGTATTTATACATTTCCTTATTTTAATAGGCTCATCGCATTTGCCTTGCACTAGAAACTGCCATTCTGGCAGAAGAAAGAAGTGAAAGTGTTCCATTTTTCCCCATTATTGTTGGTCGGTAAGCTGCCACATTTGGTGTTCTTTATTTTCCAATATAATTGCTTCTCGCATGCTTGACACTTTTTCAAAAGATTTTTTATTTATGCTTTCAAATAGACCTAAATATATCTTTTCTTCACCTCAGTAAACCAGGAAATCCCGAATCTCCAAAAGCTTTATCAAGTATAGCCCCATCTTTGATGAGTGCAGCTTTGAAGAGAGATGTTGCCAAATCTGAATCTTCAACTCAAGCGTCTAATATTAACCTATCTGTAAGTAAGCACATGCACAGATCATTCTTTTATTACGAGATTAAAAAAAATGTATTATAAAGTTAAATTTTAATTTGGGCAACTACCCAAGATTTTTAGAGAGTTCTGAGCAATGGTGTTGGGGTGCATAAAGACAAGATTGAATTTTTGTCAGATAGTTAATATAATTAAATTATTTTGTTAAATATGGAAACCTTTGGCAAAATTTGATCTATTATTGCAATCTTATATTTCCATGAATACCTTCTAGACGTGCTATGAAGGATCTGCATTCACAGAAGCTACAGCTGAATCAAAGAGCTCTTCTGGTAGCTCCAATGATTGTGTTCCACATTCAGCACAATTGCTAAAGTCTGTCTTTGTAAAGAATGTTGGCTGGGCTTCTCAGGTGAGTCTGTAATTCACTCAGAAAAAAACCCAACCAGCTTTATATGATCACAGAGAAGATGGAGGAGAGAGCAAGTTACAAATTGATAGGTAAAGCTGTAACTCTGTTCTCTCTCTGCCTGGGTTTTTGTATTTGCTACAGATTAGGCTGTAGTCAATAGTAGAACATAATATTAGCCATTAGATTCTTTTTGTACTTGAGATACATAAAAATTGCCAGGATTACAATGCATATGAATAGGTCCATGAGCATATAATTAGGTCCATGAGTACCCTGTTTCCCTGAAAATACGACCTCCCCTGAAAGTAAGACCTCGCTTGATTTTTACACGTGCACCCAATATACATGTGCCCCTAACTAATAGGTTAGTCATTGGATGACATCCCCCCAAAAGAAGACCTGGTGCCTTTTTGGTGGCAAAAAAAATATAAGACAGGGTCATATTTTCGGGGAAACACGGTATATAATTAGCCAAAAATCTGATTACACTTTGTCCAAATAGTAGGCAACACTATTTGCATTGAAAAATGAATGCAATGTTTTCCATCCATCCCAATTTTTTGTCTCCAGTGTAATGAGTTATTTCTCTGAATAAATTACGACTTTGAGACAAAACCAAATAATAAAAATATCGGAGATTGCTTCTTATTTAAGTCCTAATTATGAAACTGCATTAATATAAAGTAATGGCCCTACAATATGGGATCGGTTTTTGATAATCCTTGTTGAACTGGAGTGTCAAACTCGCATGGTCATGGAGTTGTCACGTGACGTATTGCGACTTTCCCCCCCTTGGCTAAACAGGCATGGGTATGGCCAGTGTGTGATGCATTTGGCCGCGGGCCGCGAGTTTAAAATCCTTGTTGTTGAGTGATTAGGTAAACAACTATTTTATAGACTTCTGTATGTGAAAGAATCTTTTTTTCTTCTTCTAGTTGACAAGTGGGGCAGTATGGGTTCAATTTAATGATGGATCCCAATTGGTTGCTCAGGCTGGCGTTTCTTCTATTACGTACACATCTCCAGCTGGTGACACAGTTAGGTATGTATCAGTTTTTGTTATTATTAAGTAATCCTTCAATAAATATCAGTCTCTGGACTTTATATTTTCTCATTTGATTTCTAAGCAAGAGTGTGGGGACTGTGGGGATTTTAGTATGCAGGAAGTTCCAAGCAAGGTGATTTTTTGTTTAGTCAGTATGTTAATTTTGATTTTAAAAAATTACATATTAAAATTTCAGTTTGCAAATTCTGATATGTTCGTTTCTCCACTTGTTTTTCACCAATTCAACTATCTGTTGTATTGCTACATCTACCTTATTTTTAAATGCTTTGACAGAAAAAACTGTTACATAATAAATTATTTTTAACAAATCTGAACTAAAATTGAGAAAAAAGAACCCCGCCCAAAAAACAATAAAAACAGGAAAACTACTAAACAATACTGGTAAAAATGTTACGTGTGGATGTATATTGAGAAAAAGGTTTAAATGTCAAATTATTCAAATGCCAAATTATATTTTTCAATGTCATCATGATTCAATTTTTAAATGGAAAATTAAATCTAGACTGCCTTGAATCGTATAGTTTTGATCTTGCTTGTCCTTTAACAATGGACTAATTTAGAGGCCAAGTTGAAAAAAGTAATTAAGCCATCCTTGGAACCGTGGCACATGAATGTCTTCTAACAGTACAGGAGCTACCTTTTTACAAGCTCATTTACAAGCTAGTTTGTTTAATCTGAACATTTTATAAATGGACATTCCTCCAATTATACAGTAATCTCCAGCTTTTGATAGGATTCATGTTCTGAAAAGTCATTTTCATGAAAAGACTAGGAAAACAGGGAACGCATAATGTAATCCATTATTGGCATTTGTTGAAATGTGATGTGAAATGAATGCTTTGTTTGCATGTTTTCACTCCTCAATTGGAACTATTGAGCTGAAACAATCTGTGAAGACTGATTTATATATAAACCAGTAAATGTGATTAAAGCAGACTATAATAGCTCTAAATTCTTTAATTCTTAGACAAATTAACTTATTTAAAATCACAATTCCTGATGTGTATATAATGACAAAATTGGAATCTGCCAGTGAACTAAATTTTTGTTGACTCCTCCTGCCTTTGCTTGGGGGTGGCAGCTGGATAACTGCTTTCTTACAATATGCATATACACTTGTGCAGAAACCAATGTTCTACAATTATGTGCAAATTCATCTAGTGGTTGTGTTTTAACATTAAACAACAAAAAACGATGTCTCAAAACAGCAGTTCAGGAATTCATTTTAGGAACTTCCAATATTTAAAATATATTTATGTAGGAAAAATGTAAACAAAAATGTAACCTATCTATGGTTAACATAACTATAATTTACTCAATCCTGCTTTTTGAATTCGTACCATATACCAACCACAAGTTGTTGTCCGCAATGTAGGTTATATATGGTTGACCTATATGTGCAAAATACAACCATAACATATAATTGTTAACTTTTTTAATACCTTATCTTTTGTCTGAAAGTGTGGTTTAAAACATTAGACCATTAGGTTCATTTATTAATGAGATAATAGTTCTAATCAGAACATTTAATGTGGTGAAAGCTTGTGGACTCCACTTTGATCCTCTTCTAACTTACCTGATTTTTTTTATGACTTTTAATAAAACAAAATTAGAAAACTGACCTGCTGCAAAACAAAGCACCAGCTTTCAGCATATTTAGTAGGAGAATACTTTAGGGGCTCTAGAAAAGTACTTCAGGAGACAATAGCCTACTGCACAAATGAGTTCTTAGTAACTGGTTATGCCCATCACCATAGTTGTCGTTTCAGGAATTTATCCTTCACATATGCTCATAAAATCCAATATTGTCTGGCTCAATAGGGTTGTTTATCCATTTTAAATAAATTTAAAGGATCAGAAATTATCATCACTTAGCAAGATCAGGAATAGAAACTTTTAAACCTTTAGATACATGAGTAATTAATTCATGGTTAATTCTGCCTCATAAATGAAGATCCGCCTCGAGTTCCCTCTGACCGGGGAAATGAGGTGAGGTATAAATCAAAATAAATAAATAAAATAAATAAATCCTGCTTCCACAAGTTATTCATGGGTGGATTATATCGACTTCGCTAAATTCTCCTCAGTTCTCTTCAATATTGTAAAGAATCTCTTGTGCTTCAGAAGATCTCCATCCACTTTGTAGCAGAAGACAAACATCCTGATTATCACTATAGATTACGCCTCCTATCCATCCATTGCACTAAAACATAGTTGGGAATCAATTGCCAAACCATTTTAGGTTTGCACTGCAATTTAATATAGTTTTGAGAACTAAAACCTAGCCTCTCCCCCCAAAAAATTGCAACAGAATTCATTATGATTTTGGTCCTTCCCAAGTATTCAGTCAGTTCTTAATGTAAGATTACTTCTCTTACATCTGGAATGATATAAAATAAAGGGTGTTATCCCAAAAGATTAAAATTGGAATATTGGTTATCTTCTTAGGTATAGAGAAGATGAGAAGCTTCCAGAATTCATCAAAGAAAAGTTGCACTGTCTATCTTCCATTCTGGTAATGTTTACCAATCCAGCTGGCCCCCACTGACAAACTGCATATAACAAATTTAAATAACTCAACAGTAATAAATTCTTTTTATACTCACAGTAGTAGACTTTCCTCAAAAAACCCAGACTGGTTTTTCCTGACTGGAATTGATGTATAAGTGTTCTACTTTTAAAACATTAAAGCAAAATTACTTGCATTTCATGTAATTTATAGAAAATCCTGTAACCATCTTGGTTTCCCCCCACAAATGTATATATGTGTGTGTTCTGTTTTCGCAGCTCTCAAGAAAAAAACTCCTCTGCTATTGCAATATATGCCTGTAAATATTTTGTATTTTATGCTATTTTCAGATATGAAAAGTATTGTTTTATGATTGTTTTATATTTTTGTAACTTTTTAATGAAATATCCCTGCAAAAGTGTTAAAAAATAAATGCAGTGATAATTTAGATCCCTTGATTTATTTAACACAAATGTCTAGGTATGCACAGTGATAACTAGTTTACTAATAAAACTCTAATCTACAGTAGAATCCATACGTTTTGTACACTTGCATGCACTCCAAGTAACAGGTTTATAATGGTTCTGGTGTTGTATTTAATTTGGGAAAGAAACCTATTGTGGCTGAAACATTCCTGAAGATGTTTGTCTAGAAACTAGGTTTGTATTACAGTTTAAAGAGAAATTGAAAGTTCAAACAGGAATAATAGAACTAGTATAGTTTTTTTAAAAAAAGTTATTGAGCCAACGGAAGTATTTGTCTTACTCTCTTTACATTAGAAGTAAATGCTAATATGGAAAAAGCAAACAAGGCTGACAAAAGAAACCCCCCTCCTATAGCACTGAAAGCATTCTGGAGAAAACAATCTGTGTCTCAATTGTAACAGTTTCAAAATAAGAAGAAAGCAGGTCAGAAAATAAAATATAAATTAAGCAAATTTCATCACAGACCTGTATTATTTTATTATTACCTAGCAGTTATGTGGCATTATTTACTTATTCAATATATATTATATTTAACTGATCAATAAATAAACATAATGCATATAATACAAACTATTATATATTTATAAACAACCATATCCTAAGACGTTGAGGAAGCAGCACAGCACGTTTCATGATATCAGACGGAATTGATTGCCATTTCTCTCCTCTAAAAATTTTTCACTGTGAAAACAGGAAGCATGAGGACTTTCATGAGTATTCTCAATTGTCTCCTTTGTGAAGATCGCTGTAAAATACATTGTTTCACAAATTGAAAAATAGGATGAATTTTTACCACGGCTATACAGTGCTTCAGTTTCAATCTCCATAGTCCTTCAGAGTTGAAGAAAGCATTAAAATAACCATTATCTGATATATTTTGAAGTAATCCCACTCTTTTCCAGGATAACAACTGCTCCAAAATCTCGCAAAACATATAAAGGGCACCAAGGTAACTTCAACACTGGGCAATTACCATTTAAAGTGTTTTTCAGTTTAATATGATGAAGACATTTCATAATAGGTTAAAGTTTTACTGTTCAGGAAAGCAGTGACTTAGATTCTTGGCATAATAGTGGAAACCTCAGATATCTACCTCAGCAGGCTCCAATTATTAAATCTGAGGATTCCATCAGTTTCTCTATTACAAGTGCTACATCAACATACATTATTTTTACTTTTAATCTTGATATTTTTAAAAATATAAAATATACACTGAATGAGTGGGAAATCCCAAAATAAATTATGTGTTACAAAATATCAGCATTATTTTCTGCTATGTTTTACTTAAAATACATTCAATTTAAAAAAAGCCAACCAATTATAAAAATGCACAAGCATTCATCATTCTTATAAAACTTTGTTAGAATACCCTTTTTAAGTTCAGTTTTAAAAGTTTCATTTAAGACATGATTCACAGAATCAATGTATTTTAAATATATCCAGTGTATATAATTAGAACTAGTGCCATCTCTTAAAAGTATGCTCCAAAATAATAACATCTACTGTATCACAGTCTGTATTTTCCAGTATTAAACTGATATAAATCTGGTGGTAGAAATACTGTCAGTCCAGGTGAATGATAATTCTATAAACCATCTGCCAAAGATGCAAAATACTGAAAAGAGCAAATCATGATTAAAGTAAAACAAGACTGAGCAGTAGTAATTAGGAGATCTGTTCTTGTAGGCTCTCGTATCGGAGTGAAAATGCAATAAGTCTCTTGTATACCATTTCAAGTAGTAAGAGAGAAAGAACAACAATTCCACAGATGGAACCAAATGCCCAGCGGGGTCCTAAGGAACTGTAGAGTTGACTGACAAATACCGGGCCCAGAATACGTGCACCACTTCCACAAGCAGTTAGCCATCCCATATAAATACCCTAAAAGAGATCATATTAGTGTTAATGCAGGTTTTACTCTTGAAATATTCAAACAAAATCTATTATCGTTCTCCCAGTTTGGCACTAGCAAACTAGCACAATCTTGGTCATCGTTAGTAATAATAGCATATTAGGATTTATGAGATGGCCTGACACTCAAACAACTCAAGGTGGCCTATAAGGTAAGTTAAAAATAGTATAATGTTAAAAGAACAAACTATCAAAACAATCTGTAAGGAAATGCAAAATTTAAAAGAGATTGTAGCATATTGATAAATTCATGAAACTCAAGGCCTGATGGAAGATCCAGGTCCCCATAGGATAAGAGTAATAGCTTTTAGTAAAATTATTGCTGTCCCCAAAAAACTACTATCCCACTATCCCTCATATATAAAATATTCAGTAGCTCAGGTTTACTAAAAAAATTGATAGTCTGAAGGGATTAAAAAAACAATTCATAGCTGTATATTGAACCAAATCATGCGAGCTAGATGATAAAATATACTGATGCTATGTAGTTCTACCGCTTAACCAAAGCATGACAAAAAACAGTTCCAAGCTCAGTAATTTTCCAAAACCGTTAAACCTGTTAAAAAAGGTATCCACCTAAATTTAAATCTTACCTGAGGTGTTGGCCCTAAAATTTTTGAATATAGAGTATATGACATCACGTTACAGGCTGGATACCCCAATCCTATTAGAATGTCGGAAGTGATATACTGGCCCAGATGAATTACTGGAGTATAACTGCACCAAGATTGTATACTAGGACATCCTGTTGCTTCAGCTGTATTATTGGATGAAAATTCGATTTGTGACATCCACAAAAATGCAAAGGTCTCACCAAAGATCCTTCTTGGAGTAGAATTATTCCTTATGTCTGAAAATATACAAATAAATACCATATATGGCCACATATATTCATCAAAGACCTTAAAGTAATTCAAACATTTAAATGTATACCTGCCCATTGGATATTAGGTAACTGATTTCCCCAAGGTAACAGAACAAAGAATCCAACCAAGATAATGACTAGACCTCCATAGAGGATTGCACGTTCCCCAATCCTGTTGAATAATGAAAATGAAAATTACAATACCCATATTTTATCCAAGGAAAGTTTTCCATATTCAAGCACTGAGTCCTTTGTTCGTAATGATTTAAGTATTAGCGATATTACATAAATATTGGAGAAGTGCATTTACCGACAGCCATTTGTATTCTAGGACTTATCCTTTTGTTTTTTAAATCAGATCTTTGTGAAAATAAATATGTACTGAAACAGTATAACTTGAACATATTACCTTTTAGCAAGTTCTTTAACTGCTAAAAACACAACCACTGATTCAATGCCAACAGCACCAAGAATTAAGCCATTGATAAACACTGCTTTTTTTCTGGTCCACGCATACATATCCATCGTTAATGGTGTAGCTATGCTAAAAAATACAATAAAAGATGTATTAAATTAAATGTAATAGAGAACTTTCTGAATTTCAGTGTTCACCAACTAAATAATTGTAGCTAACACCTCTGGAACTGAATAAAAACTGCAAGAAGCATTTGTACTAATAGCATAATACAAAAAGCAAGTGCTACGAATAGAAATGTTTAAAATTCAAAATCGTTTAAAGAAAGATATTGGTCCTTGGGAAAAAAAATAAAGACTAAAATACAAATTATAAGTTTTTATAATAAAATTTTATGCAGAACACTGAAAGAGATTATTAACATTTCACAAAAAACAGCATGTAAAGAAAATTAGCAAGTGCAAGAAAATTGATATAGTTATATAAAACCATGTGAAGAAAAAATTCTACTAATTAGAAATGTATGACAATATGGTTGAATATGTATGAATTATAAAATTACGTAACATGATTTTATGAGAGACATGCCATTTCTATATTTATAACTAGAACAATATTGCTTTATCTAGTTGGATTATAAATTATTTTCTAAAGTGTATGCTTGATAAATTTCTCCCTGATAATGCATGTGTAAGCCACCTGTGATGTTTTCTCTTAAAAACTCAACTTGTGATTTATTCTGAATTCTGAACATAAAATTAATGTAATTACATTAATTTTTACAGGCTAGAAATCAGGAAACCATGAGTTCAAGTTCCATTTTACCCAAGACAGCCAGTTGGGTGACCTACCTGACAGGATTGTTGTGGGGGGAAATAGGAGAAAGGTGTGTTGAATATATTCACTGCTTTGACTTACATGTAAAAAGTAATAAAGGCAAGGTATAAATAAATAAATAATACCAAAGTAGGAAGGCTGATAGTGATAGTTCATGTATGTCTGGATGTATTAAATCTGTTACGGTAGTAAGAAAAAGCTATTGTAGGAAGTGTTGCAGCCAACTTTATTCACAAAATTATTTATTTATTTATTATTTATTTATTAGATTTATACCCCGCCTCTCTTCACCCCTTCCGGGGGAACTCGAGGCGGCTACATTATGAAATGTAAGAAAGATTATTTTCAAAAAAACAGATACAAAACCCCAAATACTTACGTTTCAAAAACTGCAAAAATAAATAGGATAACAAAGAAAAGGAAATTTGTTGATACCACAGCCACATGGTCAATATATCGCTGATTATCTTGAACCACTTCATTATTTTCT
The DNA here is from genome assembly GCA_027560395.1 of Boaedon fuliginosus. Taxonomy (NCBI): domain Eukaryota; kingdom Metazoa; phylum Chordata; class Lepidosauria; order Squamata; family Lamprophiidae; genus Boaedon; species Boaedon fuliginosus. The sequence continues at coordinate 49,231 of JANHGC010007193.1, forward strand.
GTATTTTAAAAAAAGGTAAACCGATAAAATAAACACATACATAGCATCGATATAGATGCAATTATTTTGAGAAAATCTTACTTCGTGCCATATGCATGACATTTATGAACAGAGGACATGCAGCCTTAGCCCCTTTTTAATGGCAGAACAAGATGGAAAGCTATAGCTAAGTTTTAATTTCCCATTTATTAGAATATGGTACTACAGCTGATAATGAATCTAGCATGTACATTAGAATTATGGTTCACTGCACCTTTCCAATTTATTGCAACATTTGCATGAAAAAAGTAAGAGTTCATGAATCATGTTAATCACCTTAACATGACAATAAAATTCAAGCTATGCATTCTCTCCTCCCATTACCATAGCAGAAGATATCTGGGACTTGATAAACAAGTTTCTGATGTACATGAAATTATAACCTGTGGTTCAACCAATTCTAGAAGTTTCCTAAATCTGGAAAGTGACTGATGTCAGGAGGAATACAATTCCGGACCTAATACGTGTTTTATTTATGTTATTTTATTATTTATTACTTCAATTTATATCCCGCCTCTCTTCACCCATTCGGGGAACTCGAGGCGGCACAATACAATAAAATATCAAACCTATACAAT
>JANHGC010007194.1:23244-37841 GCA_027560395.1 Boaedon fuliginosus
AGATCTTCACATCCTCCAGGCACCGGGACATCACCTCAGCGGCATCACTAATTCGATCAGGGGCAGAGATGTACAACATGTCGTCGGATGATCTCACCCAGCGGTTTCATGTATATGTTAAATAGGAGAGAGGAAAGGATCGAGCCCTGAGGAACCCTGCAAGGAACCCTGCAAGCCGCCTCGAGTTCCCCTCCGGGTGAAGAGAGGCGGGGTATAAATATGAATAATAAATAAATAAATAAAGGGATCTCGGGTTCGATCCCTGTCCCCCCACCAACACCGTTTTATGTGAGAATGAAAATATTTTTCTGTTTTCTTCATGCCATGTCTAATTTTTAACACTGTTTATTATTTCCAGTTCCCTGAAGTAGTTCCACTAAATGTTGGAGGCACCCATTTCATGACCAGGCTGTCAACACTGAGACGTCATGAAGACACCATGTTGTCAGCCATGTTCAGTGGCCGGCATTACATCCCAACAGATGCTGAGGGCAGATACTTTATTGACAGAGATGGAACATATTTTGGGTACATAATATTTGACAATGTGCTATTTTTTTCTGCAAAGTACTTGGACTAGTAGGTCAATTTTGTATTCTGACCTTATAGCTCTTCTTCCTTTGCACTCATATTTTCTTCAGAGTGAGGCACACAGAAAATAAGTAGAATGCCAAGGATTGCTACTGGGTTAAGTAACATCCCGAATGCAATGGTTACTCTGTTTTAGAAAACAAAGTTTTGGATGCATGGTTAAGTAACATCCATGTTGCAACAGGCACTGTGTTTTAGAAAGTAGTGTTTTAGATACATTTCCACTTATCAGTTTTTTGCTCCTTAATATTGCTAGTTGCTATAGTTTCAGTTCAGGTTATTTATTCAATATGTTAGGCTGCAACTTTCAATGCAATTTATTCTCAGGAAACTGTCTTTATAGTTCTTAGTTACCTGAATAATGTATTGCATTTGCTGTCTTTAAATAGTTCATACATACCGGTACTTGACTCCAAGCTTCATCACAGGTGCTTTTTCCTGTGCACAAGCCAAGAAGAAATGGCCCTTAAAATGGTGCTTGTAATCACCATTTTTTTAAGTTAAAGTTTTTTTAAAGTTTTTAAGAACTTTAAATGAAAATGTTTAAATACTAATAAAAATCACTACATTCAATAACATCTCTCACAAGAGAAGTTATCCCACTATTTCAGCAGTTCTGTTTGTTTCCTTTTTTGTTTTTAGTGATGTACTTAATTTTCTACGATCTGGTGACTTACCTCCAAGAGAAAGAGTGAGGTCTGTTTACAAGGAAGCTCAGTATTATTCCATAGGACCATTGCTAGACAGTCTAGAAGAGCTCCAGCCCCTGAAAGGAGAGAAAGTCCGGCAGGCGTTCCTGGGCTTAATGCCTTATTACAAAGGTAAATTGAGAATATAGCAATTGTGGTGGTTTATTGCCTTCTGCCAAGCCACCATTAATAAATATTGGGGTAGTTTTTAGACATCATTTTATCTGTTCTCTGGCTCTTGCTCATTTTAGTGAATTTAGGAACTTTCCCTACTTGTACCTAGTCATGGTACCTATCTCAAACATATCCTTTGCTTTCTGCAGTGTCACTATTTTGGTTTCATCTTATCCCAAATCCATACCTACAACAGCTTAAAGCTCTTCTGGTTCTAAAGTAGTATATTCCCATTAAAGCAGGCAACAAGCCTTAGTACCTTTATTGTCCAAACTGATACGTTTAAATAATCATTCTGTCAAATGAGTGTAGGGAGTAGAATCAACCCAGCAACTATTGGCCGTTGGAGAAGACCTGTGTCTCCCTATCCCAGGGCACTGTCCCCCAAGGACCGTTCTGCCTTCAGCAGTGTAATGGTATGAGAATGATCTCAAGTGATGAGGGGAAGCGATGCTGCCTAGGAAGTTTCACACAAGAGAGGGAGGAGTGGCTTAATGGGTTAATGGGTCAGAGGAAGAAACTTAGGAAGGATCACATAGAGATTTGTACCTTCAGACTTGTAAGATTCTGTTAATGTAGCCTTATGATACAGTAAAATTAGTTCATCTGCTCGTGTTTCCTGTCTGGTTTACCTGGGTGGGGTGAAAGGCAGTAAGAGTTCAATTCTTTCAAATTGTGCTTTCCCCTTTAGCTTGGTAGGATCTTGGTTCAGACACCTAGACTGGTTGAATGACAGCTGGCTGTTGCTATTAGTGACTGTGTGTAAAATGGGAGTACAAACTGGCTTTCACACTGCCACTTCGTAGCCTATCATGTGCAGTTCAATCAAGTTTTAGGTGTTTAGTGCCATAAAAGAGATTTTTTTAAAAGTCAACATTAAAAAAGCAACCTTCAGAGCAGCTGACAGATATTATGGAGGGATGCCCTATGATGATAGTCTTCCGTTTACCATTCTGCACACTTGTGTGTACCTCCTCATAGTTGAGAAGCATGTACAGTGTTGTGTGCTGTGTAACGAGTTCCCCTTAACGGGGGAAGAGAGGCGGGGTATAAATTTAAATAAATAAATAAATAAATAAATAAATAAATAAATAAATTCCTACTGCAATGGACAACCCTCCTGCATCCTTAACTGTTAGCAGAGGCTATTTTTAAACACAGGTTTAGTGTTCTTCTGCAAGACAGCTCAACCCATGTTTAAAAATATTGTAATGAATAGGTATGGAAGAAGGAGTTTGTGTGATACATTGGCAACTCTCCTTCCTGCTTTGTTTTGCAGCCTTCCTAACACTAAAGTATCTTAGTCCAGGATCATAAGGCTAGAAGGGACCTCAGAGGTCTTCTAGTCGAAATCCCTGCTCAAGGCAGGAGTCTTAGACCGTCCAGGTCAAAATGGCTGTCCAGTCTATTTTTGAAAACCTCAGTGATGGAGTTACTTTGTGTGTATTTTGAATTAGATGTTTTAATGTTTTTTTTACTGTTTACTGTTTTGTGTTGTTTTCATTATTTTAAAATGTTTTAAAGATGTTAATTATAACATGTTTTGAATTATGAGCAACCCACAGTCATTTGCTGAGATGGGTGGCTACAGAAGTCAAACAATTAAATAATTGCTATCCCATTGATTAATTACCTATTGTATACACACACTCTCAGACACAAATAAGATAAAGACACAAACATTAAAATCCAATTACAGGTGGGGTGGGCAGGGAGATGGATTACTCATCATCTATCAAAGCTCACCACCTTTTCCATTCCAGCCCATTTTAAAGAGATGGTTGACTTTTGGATAGAGGGAAGGGAAACAACTGAGTCCCTTGCCTTGATCTGGGCTGTACACAGTCAATAAGAATATCATTATTCAGTAATAGCACCCATGCGGCAGGATAGGGATTCGCATTGGCAGCAAGGCTTATGCCAACAGTTCCTCGCGGGCTCAAGGATAGGTGGATAGCACTTTAAATGAGACACAAGGAAGAGATGAGTTACTAAATGCAGTAAACCCCATATTAAGCTATATGTATTTTGGTAAACTAGGTGCTAAGATGTGCTAAGGATTTAGATGAGGTGTTAATTTAAAAATCAAGACAGTGGTTTAACTGTATAATTATCTTGTTTCTCACCACTACCAGTTGCAAGAGGATTTTTTTGTTGTTTTTTTGCTTTGGTAAGTTACTTAATGACAAAACTGTATCTGGGAAGGCGTTCTCACCATATTTCAGTCATTGTTTCTCTTTCGCTTTTCAGAGCATCTAGAACGAATCATTGAAATAGCCAAGCTGCGGGCAATGCAAAGGAAAGCTCGATTTGCTAAGCTAAAGATCTGCGTCTTCAAAGAAGAGATGCCCATCACGCCCTACGAGTGTCCACTTTTCAACTCCCTCCGTTTTGAGAGGAGTGAAGGGGAGGCCAAGCTTTTTGAGCACCATTGTGAGGTGGATGTGTCCTTTGGGCCATGGGAAGCTGTGGCAGATGTGTACGACCTCCTCCATTGCATTGTGACGGACCTTTCCAATAGGGGCATCACAGTGGACCACCAATGTATTGGGGTGTGTGACAAACACTTGATTAACCATTACTACTGCAAGCGCCCAATCTATGAATTCAAGATCACGTGGTGGTAGGTCCTTAGCACAAGGAGCATGAAAGAGAGCAGGCTGGTGTGTAACCTTCTTTGTGTGTATTACCAGTCTGGATTCTGTGAACTGTGATATTGCTGATTTGTGTTGGAATGTGTCTTATCTTGCAGGAGAATTTGTCCTCCAAAGCTACCTGTGAAGTTCACTGGAATTTGCCCTATGCTTCTTGCTTCAAAGAAGAAAAATCCTCCTAAAAGGAAGCATGTTAATGTTGATACTACAGAATAGTCACAGCCATAGATAAGAATGGAGGATCAGGTTGCTTACACAGCTTGGAGAGGTGTTTAAAGGGCTCCTACACACAGCTGACCTCCACTGTCCAACTGCCTCACTTGCTTTGCACTGCTTTGCACTGCTTTGCAAAAATGGATCTTGCTGGAGTGAAATGTTACAAAGGGTTCTTTCTGCAGGGACTCAGTTGGCTGTTGATGTAGCCATCTGGTGGCAGAAGTATATAGCAGCACTTTATTTTCTACAACTTCCATTTCTGCTGCTCATGATTTCATTGTTACAACCTTTAGAACAAAAGAATGAAGTATCTCCGAAGACTGAGATTTTTTTTTTAAGAAGAAAATGGCTTAAAAATTCCTTAAGTCTGTGTTTAAAGTTATTGTTTTAACTATAAATCTGTGCTGGGGTATGTATGTATAGATCTGTTGAAAATTAATTTATTTCCATCTTTTTGCTAAGGAATGATAATTTCATTTGTTGGATGTGTCATGGTTTCTTTAAGCTTTCTAGATTGCGTTCTTCATAAAAAAATGAAAAGAAATGATTACGGAAATGAATTGTGCCTGCTCTTTATACCAACAGCTTTACCTGTTGATAATTTTTAAATACATGTTTCCTTGCAGAGATGGGCCTGCAATTTATTTTCTGGAACTGAGCCAATCACAGTAGTTTTATGTCCTGCTATAAGGGCTAGATGAAAAATAGTTCAGCTCTCCTGGTCCAATAGTACTGGGTCAACTTCTTCAACTGCTGAGCTGCAGTGTAATTTGTTGAATTCGGCTGATTGTAATGTGGATTCAGTTACATGGTTTGTAAACTACAGGATGAGTATGTTCAGCCAATCACAGCTTACTCAAAGGTGATAGTTAAAGTGTGGCTTAGCAGAATGCATATTTTATTTATTTGATTCGATTTATACCCCTCTCTTCCCCAATCAAGGAGCATAATTTCAATAATGGTAATATATTAGGTTGACCCAATTTAAGGTGGATGTACTGACAACATATGCTCACTTTCTTCTTGATTGACAAAGTCTCACATTGTTCTTAAGGTATTCAATTGGACCAATAGTTGCCATCCTTTTGCCATTAGACAATCTATTAACTGTTGGCTCATCTTTTGAAAGAAAGATAGTGCAGTTTGATGTAGCCAGAAAGAAAAGTAAATTTTTTCATCTGATTTGTGTTCTCCTTTGCTGTTTCCCGATATTTGGCACAATCTCTTGATCGTAATATCCCTCTTTCCACATGGCATAATTAGCCTGACCATATTTATTTTATTCCCACCATCATTATTATCTCAAGAGTATATGATACGACTGCATGGATGCTACAACAGCCAGAAATGTGGAACTAAAACTGGCAAAATGGTGGAACCATTGATGGAATTGGAAGGGCCTCCTCTAAGAGGAGTGAGGAAAACCTTCAACTTACAATCTGGAAAAGGAAATGTCTGAGGTCAAGCCGTTAGGTCTGTAGTTGCCATTTCCCAAGGGAAAGAAGTCTGTGGCAAGATTCTTATAGTCGATCAACAGTAAACTATCTACTTGGGCCTATTCACGAGTGATTCCAATTGCTTTCGCCTGACAGGTATAAACAATGGGTAAATTTCAATTCCACAGGAGTAATGGGTCCCACATATTTTACACATCCCTTAATTTAGCAGATTTAAGATACCTTTATTCAAAAATTATTCTGGTGTGTGCCATTTGGTCTAACTGAAGGGCACAAACAAGATCATTTTAATAGTGTATAGATGATGGTGGAAGAATCCTTTCAGAGAACCATGATGGAGGAAAATATAGTAGCTGAAGATATTTTCAGAAAAAGGAATAAATTAAACCTTAGGAAAATGTGCTTTTCTGTCTCTTGAATCCTGATGTTCATCAAATATTTGATGAGTCCCCATCAAACTTACATAGTTCCATCAGGTATTTCTTTCCTGACATTTTTATTGTTCGTTACTTTGAGTGACTGACTCCTATGCAGTGCATAGTTGTTGAGCAGAGATTGAATAGCGTACCAGCAGTAGCACAAGTAGCACATACATGAGACCTGTGAGGCTAATGGTTAGGGGTTAGCATGCTAGCTGCCTATCTTGCTTAAGGTCAATTTGCTGGGAGATTAATCATCTGATATATTGGGCCTCCCAGATAGTTGATGCAAAAACTCTAGGCTGCTGCTGGCCAATGAAGAAATCTAAAATTTGTTAAGAAGAATCTTAGTATACTTATTAAAATTGCTGATACCACAACCAATGCAGTGTTTAGAGATGGGATGCTACATATTGCTACAGAAAAACGTGTTCCTCAGAAATTATTTAGGCTGCAATGCTAAAAGCACAGAATCATCACTGTGGAACACTTCCTTTTGAAAATATAGGATTATTTTCCTAGAACTGGGTTGATTTGTGAATTTAAAGTCTCTCCTCTCTCCCCCCTTCAGTACAAATAAATTATGCATAAAAATATAATCTGGATATAAATGCTTTACATAAATAATGTGTAATCCTTAATGTATTACACCAATTTAGTAATTTCTGTTATGATTATTCTTTAGACACTTAAATAATTTTAGTCAGATGCATTTGTACTTTATCTTTTTGTGCAGTCCTATATATACATGAAGGTTTCAATAAATGTGTATAAAATTGCAGCCCAAATGCCACCTGGAAGAAAAAAATGAGTGAAATGTAATTGGGAGGTAGATGTTGCTCTTTATGTCAAAATGGCGAACAATGCTAAAACAAAATGTGATTTCCCCAAACTCCTCATGTGTAAACTCTATTGAAGTATGTTGTGTCAGTATTGTGCAATAAATTATCTCATTACCTAATCTAATTTGCAGTAATCTTTTAAATCTGAACAATTCCACAGAGCTGGAATTAAAATAATCTGCCTGGTATTACATTTTTTAAAAGCCAAGATTCTTGGGGCAGAATTGTAAGAATAAAGTCATGCAGTACAGTTATGACAAGAGCCAGTCAGTGATTTGGTGTCCATAAATGTGTGTATATGGGAGAGAGGGGAGATGTAAAGAATATTCTTGATGTTCCCCAAGGCCTGAAGAAGGGCTTCATGAAGTAACCATTTATGTGAGCCAAAACAGGTAATCCTTGGTTAATTATGGTATTACCAGCATCTCTGTCACTAAGCGATGCAGTCATAAAATGTGATATATGTGATCGCGTTGACTTACCACAGCAGGTCTGGCAGTTCCAGTTAAGTGAATCCTGCATGGCTGTTAAGCACAGTCATGCATTTGCCGTCTGCGACCTGCCAGCTTCGCCATTGACTTTGTCAGAAGCCAGCATTGAAGGTCACAAATAATAATCACATGACTGGGATACTGACCATTGCAACTGTGAGCCAAGTTGCCAAGTGCGATCATGGAGACACTGTGATGGCTGTAATGTGGAGGACCTGTTCTACTTCAGCACTGTCATAACTTTGAGTAATCTTTGTAAAAGCAAGGATTACCTGTATATTCTTAAATTGAACACTTTAGCTTTAAAAACATAGGAAACACATTCAGAAGGTAATTAACAATATTTAGGGCCAGTATATTTTTAAAGTACATCCAATAGATGTCCACACTGAAGTCTGTTGGATTTAAGGAGACTTCCTGAAAAATAAAGCTGCAGCCTAAATCCATAACCAGAATTCTGCTACCGGTAAGTCTTACATAATGCTTTATGTAAAGATAGGACACATTCCTCTGGGAACTTTAATTCAAGTTTTTTAGTTTAAGAGGATGTAGAACTAAAAATCATAGTAGCTGAGTTCAAGTAACGCTTAAGTGTCTAGGCTACAACTGGCTTGCAAGTAATGTGGCTGAAATGTGTTGCCACATATTGAAGATAACATAAAGCCTTCATGATTATTTGTCTGTAGATAGCAACTATATGGAGCAACTGTATGGAGGATAAAATTGAAAGGGTAGGAAGAACCTAAAGTACAAATACAGATCAGACGAAATCTGGCTCAAAAATAGTAACTCAGAGAGACCTTGGACACCTAGTGGACAATCACATAAACATGAGCCAGCAGTGTGCGGCAGCAGCCAAAAAAGCTAATACAATCCTTGGTTGTATAAACACAGACACAGAATCAAAATCACATGAAGTATTAATGCCACTTTATAAATCCTTAGTAAGGTCACACCTGGAATACTGCATCCAGTTTTGATTACATTATAAAAAAAGACGTTGAGACTTTTGAAAAAGTGCAAAGAAGAGCAACTAAGATGATTAAAAGCCTGGAGACTAAAACATGAAGAAGAAGCTAGATCAGGGGTGTCAATCTCACAGCGTCATGTGATGTATCAGGACTTCCCCCCCCCCTTTGATGAACCGGGTGGGCCAGCACATGACACATCCGGCCCGCGGGCTGCGAGTTTAGCACCCCTGGCCAGTTACTTGTCTAAAATGGTTTTGGTGGCGAACCTATGGCATGCATCCCCAAGGTGGCACACAAAGGCTCCCTGCGGGCACACGAGCTGTCGCCCCACCACACATGCGCACACGACTCCCGCCAATTGGGTCGCAATAAAGGCCCTCTCATCCACTCCAGCCCTATACCTAGCTTTCTTCCTTCTTCTGAAGCACAGCTGATTGGCATGGCAGTGCTTTTTGGCTCTGGGGGAATTGCGCGTGGATGAGAGGTGCATGTGCTCATGCATGGGGTGCACATGCGCATGTGCAGGGGGGTGCGAACGCACGTACGTGCACGCACTTTCAGCACACGAAGAAAAGGTTCACCACCACTGTGATAATAGGATCTCTTGCTTGAGCAAGGGGTTGGACTAGAAGATTCCAAGATCCCTTCCTGCTCTATTCTGATTGATTGAAAATTATGTCCTGCTACCATTCTGAAGAACTAAAAAATAAACTGCTGAACTAGAGATACCTTTGTATGATTTAGCAAAGAGACTTTAATAACTTCACAACTCTAAAAATACTCGGTTTCATGAAACCATTTAATTTTGACTAAGTTATGGGATTTATGGGAATTTTTGAATGAATTGACAGAAGCTGTGCTGCCAACAAGATGGGAGTGTATAAAGGAGAACATTTGTAGCTCAGGGTTAAATATTTTTACTTCCGGGAGGGCCAGGTTTGGGCTTCCACAGGCTCCAGGGGATTCCCTGCAGCCTGGGGAAGGCAATGAAGGCCTCCCCCAGCCTCTGCAGGCCCCCCTGGAGGGCCAAAATAGGCCTGTTTTGGGCCTATTTTTGACTTCTGGGAGGCCTGGATTTTGGCTTCCCCAGGTTCCAGGGGTTGGTGGGGCCACGGTTTGGTGAACCAGATGGCATGTTAACACCCGGTTCGCCAGAACTGGCTGAAACCCACCCCTGTTCATTACCCAAACTAGGTAACATCAGTGCTAGTAAGCAGTGTGGTTTGCTGTCAATTTATATTCTAGTCTAGCGGCTTGCCCTATGCATAGCAGTGTTGGTGTGAGTGGTCTTAGAGATTCTTTGGCTGTGCTGTTGGCTTTTTTAGCAGTTTCTTGATTGGGGTATTGTTTACTTGATTGTTGGTCTGATGTCAGTCCTGGGATTAATCTATGCTGCTCAGGATGCTGATTGCTAGTGGAGAGGTGCTTGGGTTTTTTTGTTCCCTTTTTGGCCGGTTGATTTTTTTTCCCCATAGTTATAGATGTTAATGTCTATGTATCAATTGATGGCTAATTTCTTTGCCAAGCTTCTAGAAATTCCCTGGCATTTTTGAACTTGGCTTGGTCTAGGCTGGTTACATTTTCCCAATTGAAATTATGGTTAAGTCTGCCTATGTTGTGAAATTACTGAGACTCTCCATAGATAGATCAGAAGATATGATGAAAACTTATCTTCTGACTGTTAAATGTCTATGGAGATTCTGAGTCATCCAGGTCATGGTTGTCCCAAAAGTCAGATGTCCCAAAGGTACTTTTTCAAGAGGCAACTGAACTTTGTTTTTTTCAAGAGATGTTTCACTTCTTGGATGAGAAGTGAAATGTCCTGAAAGAAAAACCAGAAAGTCCAGTTGCCGCTTGAAAAAGTACCTTTGGGACATCTGATTGTTAGCTGGTGTTCATTGATGTGTTTTGGAGAAGAGTAGCCCAACCAAAGAATTTCTAAGACCAGCCACACTGACAGGGCAAGCCACTAGAATATAAATTGACAGCAAATCACATGCCTCCACTGTTCTCATACCTGTTGCACGAGGGGCCCAATGTCTTTTCCTGATGAAATTCCCATTTGCAATAAATTTGCTTCTCTAATCTTGTGTGAGAATAGGGAGATAATCTAATCAGCATGTGATATAAAGCCTTAACAGTTGGCTATTGTTCAACAGACCCTTCATGAAACCCTGAAATAGCTCTGCTGAACAAGTACAATGAGCATTATCTTTGTTAGGCATTGAACAATCATATCTCTATATTTTGAATACCACTTTGATGACTTCTCAATGTTATATCTAAACTACTTTGTATTTGTGTGGTGTCTGTATGTATGTTTTTTTATTTTATTTTATTTTTGAGTGAATTATTATATACATCTATACATTTGTGTTTTAACTCTACAAATATGCCATCAAATTTACATTTCTAAACAGTCATATTAAATATTTAATTACATTCATATTGATTCTTATTTATACATCCTATGTAATCTAATACATCTTATCTCTCCCTTGTTTATGTTAACTTCCTTTCCCCCCCCTCTAGCCAATTAAACCAATTATTCCAACAAGTATAAAATTCTGAATCCCCTTTGTTCTTAAGTGTCATCATAATTTAGTCAATCTAATTCTGCGCACTCTAGAATCTTATTTATTAATCTTCCTTCAGTTGGTAGTTCATTTTGTTTCCAGTTCTGCGCGAACAGCAATCTTGCTGCAGTAACAATATGTATTATTAAAGAGATTTCTTCTTTTTTAAGTCCTTCTGGTAGTATCCCTAGTAGGTATATTTCCGGTTTTGTTGCAATTTTCCCCCCTAGTATTTCTTATGTGCTTTTAAGTCAGTCTTAACTTCTTGCAACTGTCAGGACAAGTCCCTGCAATCTTCTTGGCAAGATTTCATAGAAGTAGTTTGCCTTTGCCCGCTTCCTAGGCAGAGAGTAACTGGTCACCCAGCTGGCTTTGTGCTTCATGGTCTCCTGATTTCTAGCCTGGAGTTTTAGATGGATCTGAACTACTTACATAAGGAACTGGAAGTCTTACATAAGGAACTGGAAACCATCTAAAAAGATGCCTCTGAGTCAGAGCATTAAAAAAGTGATGTTTACTAACAATTAGGTGGGCCTAACTGGACGTTATACAAGTGTGGGGGTAAAGACAAACATTTGGCACAGGGATTGTTAAATTCTTTTCTAAATTACTGTATTTGAGTCCATGCATCTACTGTATTTTTAATAATGGTAAGAAATCTCTCCTTATATGTTGGGTTGGGTATGGACTGATTAAACTCTGCCTTCCATTGCACCAACTGGAACTTTGCTTTGCTAAAATGAAGTTTGAAATTCGGCTACAACTGATCTGGGGTAATACGACGCAGGAAAACAACCCAACACATTTGTGTATTCCTAAGAGTAGACGCTATGGTCCAGAAATATTTTTCTACTGTAGGAAGTAATAATCGTTTTAATATTATTATTGCTCCTCGATTGAGAGCTCCCAAATTATCGTAAACCGTCCTTTTTCACGGTGTTTTCTTTTTGTATTGTTCAACTTTGGTAAGGGCTACACCGCTACAATAAATTTAGAAAACAAGTTAATAAAGCTATTTCACAGGAAAGGCGCAGGGGATGGAGAACAGGATACCTGTCATTTCTGAGGACATAAATAAAAATAAATAAAATGAATGAAACTTCAGCGCCTTTCTTAGCTCATCCATTCCGCCGGCTGTTTAACAACGGACCAGAAATCAACGGCCCTCGCCCCGATGTACCGGCTCCTCACCTTCGAATACTCTCCAAACCCGTGTAAGGTGCACATGCGCACAAGCGCTTCATTCATTTGCCCTTGTTTACGCTTCGAACTTGACGCTTCAGGCACGAGCGCGCTCAGCAATGCCCGTTTCCTTCTGAGGAAGTGACGTAAACCCGTCAAGGGACGGGAAGAAGGTGAGGGAAGAAGGCAGCGGGTGAGGCGGAGGGAGGCCGGAGAGGGGAGCCCGTCCCTCGGCTGGGTTTGATCCAGGAAGCAAGCGGCGGAGAAGAGGTGAGGATGGACGGGGTTTGGGGAGCGAAAGAGGCCGCACCTTCGTCCTCTCCCGAAATTAGAAGTTGATAGATGATTATAAGCATTAATTGAAGCCTATGATTAGTTTTAGTATTGTGGTAATAATATTGCCGTTGACATTAACGTTATATGTTATTAGTTACTATTCAGGGAGCCTTACGGGACTGTTGGTGAAAGAGAAACGGGAGGGCGAAATAGGAGCATACTTACGTCACCTGGAGATGGGAGGAAAAGGGGAGAAGCTTAAGAAATTATTCTTGGCAACATCCGTGTTTACAGTTTGCAGGAGAAGAACTCCTTCCTTAGAGAAACTTACAGTCCAAGAGCAATGTAAACAGAAGAAGGGGAGGAAGAAAAAACCTAATTTCTTTTCGTTCCTACCACTATTTTAAATTCTACCTTTCCTTCTCCAAGACATCTCGGAATGGCGTAACTGGTGTTTCTGTTTTCTTTCCACTTATGGTGGTTTTACTTGTTACAGTTGTCCCCAAACTAATCCTTCTCAAATGTATTGGCTTAGAGAAATCTGATTTTCTCCTTCTTAACTGGATTAAAGCAATTCCTGTGTTAGTTTCTTTTTTGCAGTAAAAAAATAAATAGCAAAGAGCCATGTGGGACCTTTTAATACTAGCAAGTTAAGTATGTATGTATATGATCTGTAGTATGGAAAAACATAATTTGTTGGTCTTTAAGATACCACCAGAGTCCTTGTTATTAATTACTTAAATTAACATGTTATATTAATACAACCGGTGCTCTGTTGAAATATAATAATTTAATATTTAATTTAATATAGCTTGATAAACATTACTATATAAAGCCAGTTTATATTGCAATTCATAACATTCAGAGAAATGGGAAAATGTTTGCTGAAATCATGTTTATGTTTATGTTTATTAAATCTATACCCTGCCTCTCTTCCCCAATCAAAGGGAATGTGAGGCAGCTCACAACACAATTAAAATACAATAAATACAATTAAAATACATTAAAATACAATAAAACACCATAAAAATCATAAACAATAAAAAATCTCTAAGTTAAAAACTATTAAAACACAATCACACAACCAGGCATACAACCATTCTTACAGGTAAGTCATTATATCAATTCAACCATGATATAATAGCTGCAGAAGTAAAAAGTTTTACTTCTGTAATAAGTTCTGAATTTTGGATAGCGCTATTAATAGTGCTAATGTCACCAACTTCTCATACGACAGTGCATACATAATGCTGTCATTAGATGACTCTAGAATCTTTCAGGTGTGTGGGAAGGAAATTGGTATATTTATATGTATAGTTTAACAATTGCTGTGTGAGGTTGATTCATTATAATGAATGAATTCCTTTATAAATTGTCTTTAAAACTGAGCAGGAATCTGATTGTGAGGTTCCAAAACTGGATTATTTGATTTCCAGGATTAACTAAGGGAGGTGATGTGGTTCTAGGAAAGTTTTCTGAAATTTGTATGGGATGTCTTTTTAAAACAGAATAGCAGTTAAAGTGGTAAGCTTTTATCACATACTGTATGGTAATGTAAAAAATTGTACATATGTATGAAATCACTGGAAACAACCTCTAGATACCTGTAGAAAAGTGGAATGCAAATTAAACAAATAATTATAATATTAGCACTCAAACCTGCATAGACTTTTGTAGTCCAGTGCTTAATTTGTAGTATGTTTGATTCAGAAAGAATCCTCTCAGCCCTTCAGAGAAAAAGCTATAGTTGTGTAGGGGAATGCATCCTTGAAAACTGTCGCCAGTCAGTTTGGATGCTACAGAAATATTTGATCTAATTGCCTGGAATTGCTGAAAGAACCTTGGTGGCGCAGTGGTTAAATGCAGCACTGCAGTCTCTGCTGACTTGTTCACCAGGTTGTCAGATTGAATCCCCAGGCTCAAGGTTCACTCAGCTTTCCATCCTTTCTAAGGTCAGTGAAATGAGGACCCAGATTGTTGGAGGCAATAAGCTGACTCTGTAACCACTTGGGGAGTGTTGTAAAGCTCTGATAAGCAGTATATAACATCTGAGTGCTAT
>JANHGC010007194.1:38984-49813 GCA_027560395.1 Boaedon fuliginosus
AAGTCATAATTCTAACTTGATTTTTAGGTCTTTTAGTGTTACAGTCACTGAATTGTAGGGACTGTAACAGAATCCTTCTATGTCACGGGTGTCAAATTGGCGTCACATGATGCATTGCGATGTTTTCCTCCTTCGTTGAGCTGGTGTGGGTGTGGCCTGCGCATGACGCATCCGGCCTGCAGCCCGTTTCACACCCCTGAATTCTGTGTCGTTGCTGGTCCTCCTCTTCTCTCCTTCCATCTTTCCTAACATTAGAACTTTTTCCAGAGAGCTAGATCTTTGTACAAAGTGCCTAAAGTAGGTTTTCTAAAACTCCCCAACGTCAATTCCCCCCCCCCCCAATAGTTTCTGGTGTTGGGTCAGATTGCTGAAGATAAAGGAACAAATCTGGCTCTGAATGGAAATATCTATCAAGTCTGGTTCCTTCCTAGATTTTTTAAAAGATTTGTACAAAATGTCATGGATGGAGTTATTCTAGTTGCCCTCCTTTAAAGGGAACAAGTACCGTACGTTTTACATACCAGAGACATTCTAGCATTACTCTGTTTATGGAAATGAATGAGTCAAGATGAGCAAACATTCCCACAGTTCTGGGAGACTCCCTTGCTACAAAGGGATTTTTTTTCTTCAAGTATTAAGTAGTTTCAGATTTAAGTAGCATAAGGAATTTTTCTCCAGTTTTGCTAATATAAGGATCAGTGAGCTTTTCTTCGTTCTGCTTTTGTTCTGTCTTATACTGGGAGAAGTATGAGTATACTGACACACATTCATTGTTTTTATTTCTGCATGCGAGGCCTAAATGCATAGCTGAAATGCATCTGGACAAAAAAGGCCACTGTGTTTGGGAAGAATATTTGAAGCTGTCCTAACTCAGTAGGTACCTAAAGCACAGAACCTCCTTCTTTGCTGACTTGTTTAACTTGGTAACTTGTACAAATAACAACCTTGCAGTCATTGTATCACTGGGTGTGATTTGATTATCCAGCCTCTGCCTAATCTCATTACCATGTGTATTTAAGATGAGTTGCATAAAGCTCCTACAGTGTATTTTAAATCTTAACAGCATCAGTTTCTTCTCTTTGATTTTAGGGATTAGATCACTGTCTGTCATATTTTTTTCATGTGGCTTTTTTTAATCCTTATACCGCTTGAAGTGTGTGGCACAAAGGTACACTAGTCAGCCTAACAGTCTGATTATTTGGAAGTCGAATTGGTGTGAAGTCACTTTGTTCTATGTGATAAAGCTGTGGAATGTTGGGAGTTGAAGTCCATAAATATTAGAAGTTGTTGAGGTTGAGAAACACTGGGCTGTAGCATTGTATGGTTTTGATTGTCTACTGCTGAATTGGGAAATTTGATTGTTTATAACACTCTGTGAACACTGATAGCTCTTATATTGTTGCACCTCTGCTATGGCAAAATTTTGACTGCCACTAACTGTGATGCATGGCCACTTTCTTTAGTTTTTCAGGGAAAGTGCCATTTGGATTCCTTAACATTGCCCTTGATACTGTGGTATCAATAATGAAAGGCATGTTGAAAAATATCAGAGGACTCTTATCCTGTGGCAAAGAACTGACAGCATGACATAAATGTTTCTCAGTTTTTGTTTCTGGATTGTCTCATGGCAATAATGTGCTAGGTCTAAGGTCAATTTCCTATGTGTCTGAGAGCTTTCTTTAATTGATTAGCAAATGTTGGGTGAGAGATATTTATATGGTTATGGAAAACAATTTGCCCAGTGGGAGAAATATAACTCTGATACAGATACAGATATACAGATTAACAGAGTTGGAAGGGACCTTGTAGGTCATCTATTGTAATCCGACCCCCCCGCCCAAGCAGACTCTACACCATTTTTGACAGATGGCAGTCCAGTCTTTTCTGTTAATGAAGGCAAAACTGTGTGATGAGAATCTATTTCCTGAATCAGTAATAATGAAAATATGCCAGTTGAAGCCAAAGAGTAGGCAGTCTTGTTTTTGAGTTCATATGTCTGTGTGTGTGTGTGTGTGTGTGTGTGTGTGTGTGTTATATATGCATATTTGTTTTGTTGTATATGTACAGTATATGAAAATTACTTACCGTATAAGTTGGAATAAAATGACAAACAACTTTGTAATAGTTCATCAGGAATGATTCTGTTATATTGATAATTCGTTTTGAAATGTTTGCTGTGCAATGTGCACTATGCAAATTATCCTACTTGATAGAGGAAAACATCCAGAACGTTTTCTGTTTTCTATATTGAAAAATGTTACATGTATGAATATAACAGATTTGTTTTTTTAGCAGTTATCACAGTACTTCTGGTTAGCATCTGTCAGATGAGGCAGGAGAGTTATAATTTTGGGATATTTAGATGAATGAACAAAACTCTGACGCTGAACCTTGTGCCAGAAAGTTTTCTTCAGTTGTTGATAAGCTAACCATTTTCCATCCTGGAAATTTACAAAGGCATTGAAAGAAGTGACTTATGACCATTTTTTACACTTAACGACTGTTGCAGCATCCTCACGCTCACATGTTCAAATTTAGGATGTTTGACAACTGGCATGTACTTACAATGGTTGCAGTTCCTGCGGTTGTGTGATCACCTTTTGCGACCTTCTGACAAGCAAAGGCAATGGGGAAATCAGATTCACTTAACAACCACATGATTTACTTAGCAGTTGTAGTGATTATCTTAACGACTGTGACAAAGGTTGTAAAAGGGGGCAAAGCTCACTTAACAACTGCCTGGCTTAGCAGCAGAAATTTGGGATTCAATTGTAGTGGTAAGTTGAGGCCTACCTATAGTCCTGTGTGGATTAGTACTCTAGGACTGCACTTAGTTTTCTTTATATTTACCTAAGCTTATCCAAAGTTTGGCAAATGAGAGAATATTACATCTTGATAGAATGAGAGCCTCCTATAGTTGCTGTTTCGTGAGATGGGCAGCATAGAAATTTAATAAATGCAGGTAGTCCTCAACTTACGACCACAATTGAGCCCAAAATTTCTGTGGCTAAGTGAGACAGGTAAGTGAATTTTACAACCTACCTTGCCACAGTTGTTAAGTGAATCATTGCAGTTGTTAAGTTAGTAGCACTCTTGTTAAGTGAATCTGGCTTCCTCATTGTCAGAATGTCGCAAAACGTGGATTACATAAGTCCAGGATCCTGCAGCCGTCACAAATACAACTCAGTTAGTTCATGTCTAAAGTTTGATCTTGTGACCATGGGGATGCTGCAGTGGTTGTAAGTATGATAAATCATATTTCATAAGTCACTTTTAGGTCGTAAGTCACTTTTTTCAGTGCTGTTGTAACTTTGAACAGTCATTAAATGAACTGTTGTAAGTCGAAGACTAGTCTGTAAAACAAAATAGCCTGCATTTTCTGTGAGTTGTGGAAGAATGCCTAAATTGCTCTCTTTTTCCTCTTCGTAGCAGGAGCAAAATGAGTGTGAAGTCAGAGCGCCGAGGGATCCATGTTGATCAGTCAGAACTACTTTGCAAGAAAGGATGTGGTTACTATGGCAACGTAGCTTGGCAGGGCTACTGCTCCAAATGCTGGAGAGAAGAGTACCAAAAAGCCAGGCAGAAGCAAATCCAGGAAGACTGGGAGCTTGCTGAGAGGTAAGACTGTCCTGAGGAAGTGATGAGCTCTAGGTTGTTTTTTCAGAGAACAATGATATATGTCCCATTATTACCTAAAATACATGAAATATTGTTTGGGTCATAAAACACAATTTTTAGACTCAGAAGAGTGCATGTTCACTGGCTGGAAGTGTATCAACTGACGAAAGTTTCAGATCAGCTTCATGAAGCTGCAGTATGAAACATTGTCAAGCTGGTTACAGACGATAGCTTTCATCTTTGATTCAGATATTTTTTAGTTAAAATTAAATTTCACGTACATTTCATATATATCCTAGTTTAGGTCCCCACCTTGAGGGCCGTGGCTCACTACCAGGCCATGGCCTGTTGTGCATTGGGCCACATGAGTGGCTGGCCAGTGTGTGTGTATATGTGTGTGCGTGTGTGTGTGTGCGCGCTTGCAACCCCCCCTCCAATTCACACTAGTGTCACTGTGAGTGTTGCGTGGGTGCTAACATTGCCGTGAGCATTGTACAGGCAGTAGCACTGTGTGCACGCTCACGGCCCCCGTTTGTGCATGCACATGTAAAGATAAGGTGATTTTATCAATATGGACCCCTCCCCTCTTGAATTGTGGCAGGCCTGCTCTAGGTCATAAAAGTGCATCTTGGAGGGAGCTTGAGTGGCCCAGTGAGCACTGAATGGTGTACTGTGGGCCATGCTGCAGTTGGGTAGGCTATATTTAAATCTTATATTTACCAGAGGAGAGTGCTGTGATACTGAAATTGTTCTCTCTTGGTGTTACAAGAATGGGCTTTCTCCCAATCATCAAGAGGTTCTGGCTAATCCTGGTATAGAGTGAAACTGCCTTTGTAGTTTTGGATTTGGGGCACATTGAATTTTGCCCTTATAACACTGTTATTTTGGGGAGCTTCATTAGTTGTCAGTTAGCTTTTGATTGCAGCTCAGTATACTGATTGTCCCTTTTAAAGCTGCTATATTCATGATTCATGGACCACATACAAATTAAACTACTTTTCTGGATTGAATCTGTTTACCCAGTGAAATGAGAAAGAAAGAGCTTGCTAAAGGTTCCTTGTTTGAGGGAATGGCACATAAAGGGATTTGCCAGTGGTGGCCTCTTTTTATAAAACCTTTTCTTGGACATTTGATCTTCCTCTACCTTATGAAGGGTCATAAAGATTCTGCTTGTTAGGAATGCATTTGGATATGGAGATGTTTGGCCTACCCTTATAGGTAGCACTGACATAGTACATTGGTTGGTGCTTTGGATTTCCAGTCTTTTTAAACCTATGTTTTTGGTCTTCCATAAGTCACTTAGCACCAGTATAAATCTAGCAGCACAGACCAGTAAACATGTACATTAGTAAACAATAGTGCAAACAAGATTGTTAACCTACCAAGTGGACTGTGATGGTATTTCTCATTGAGGTAGCATTCATCACTTTCCTGAAGAGCATCAGGAAAAGAATACCGGCACACAGACCATCATGGTTCAGTACTTCCTATTCTGGCACTTCATTGGTCTGGACAATGTAGACAAAGCTCTGGAGTCTGGCTTGCTTGTGGCTATTTTTCATGGGAGCCACCTCTAGCCGGTAGCTTTGTGTAATCTGAACTAATTCGGTTATTCTGGAAATTTATCAAGCTTGGAACAATTATTTTGAGGCTCTCATACACTGCTTCAGTAATAACTTTCAGAATGGTTGAAATAGCTTGTTTCAAGTATGTGAAATAATTGCTTTGAACATGAAATGGGGCATTTTGAAGTTGAAATAGTTTGAATACCCCCTAAGAAGCCTGGGTCTACCAGCAGAATATATGGATGCTGCTAGTCGATTGGCAATACTTTTTAAGAGAACTGAGACTGTTTATTCTTCTTCCCAATGATAGACTACAGCGTGAGGAAGAAGAGGCCTATGCTAATACTCAACACACTCATGGGGCTCAGTCACTTACTTTCACAAAATTTGAGGAAAAAAAAACAAGCGAGAAGCTGCGGAAAGTGGCAACAGTGAAGAAATTCTTTGGAGCATCTTCACGTCCTGGAAATAAGAAAGGTAAGGTAGACAGAAGAAATGAACAGAAATCTTTGCTTCTTAAAGACATTATTATAGAAGAGGTTGCTTGGAAGGTACTGATCTGATTCATTGATCTTCTACGTTTCTAATGTGCATCTGCTCTGGGCATTCTGCCATCTAAGTCATTTCCTTTGGAATCTTCTACTATTATCTGGAAAGTAGAACTTTCATAGTAGTAGAAGGTTCTAGAGTGTCTTACATCAGCATTGAAAACCTTTCACATACACTACCTTGATCGTTAAAACAATGGTACAGCTGGCTAAAATACGCTACAGAGAAAACTGCATTCTAAACTCCAGAAAGCCATAAACTCTCAGGTTCAGTAATAGTGGGTCTTCTGAAAATATACCATAGTTAAACTTGAAAGGCTTCTGGAGAGGCTGACAGGCAGTCCTTGACTTACAACCACAACTAGGGCTGGAATTTCTGTTGATAAGGGATGTGGTTGCTAAATGAGTTGTGCCTGGTCTTGTGAACTTCTTTGTTGTCATCGTTAAGAATCTGGCTTCCCCCATTGACTTTGGTTGTCCGAAACCTCTTTGGAAGTTTGTAAACGGTGATCACCTGACTCCGGGACACTACAACTTTTATAAATGTGAACACCGGTCATAAATCAGTGCTGTCATAACTTTGACGAGTTGTTAAAACAAATGGTTGTAAGCCGAGGACTACCTGTATGTTGGAGGTTGGTAGTTTTGGTAATATTGATGAATATCAGAAGTCAGTACTGTGGTTAAAGGTGTCCCTTATAGTTATTTGATTGTGAAACAGCTGCGCTGGTTTAGATGGTTTGAAATTCTCATGATCTCGTGCCCTGCATTTGGATAAACATTTTTAACAGTTACTTTTAAATTCTGAGGGATTTTTCATTCCAAGGGTCATTAGGATAACCAGTCATAATTCTGAGACTTTCAGATAGGGAGCTACTTTCAAAGTGATGAATCACTGATAAATATATTGAGCAATAAGTTGTTGGAAGCAAGTGAGACTCTGGACTCAGATCTTAAGCCATAATTCAGTATCATGTTTTGTCCTCTGAATAATAAACAAAAATAAATGTTTAAAGTTAGGACTCTAGATTAAGTAAGAAAGGGTTCTTATCAAATCTTTCAGTAGATACTCGAAGAAGGGGAAAAGTTAAGGAAAAAAGGAAGATTTAAGAAACTGATTTTATTACATTTCTTTGTTGTTACAAAACTGTTTGCGCATGGGCTTATATGAAGAAACTCAAAGGTTTAAAGAAAGCAAACATTAGCTTACACAAATATTAAGGTGGTTCTGAAACACAGAAAAACAACAGCTGTGCAGCAATTTTAAGGGACCCCTGTGAATGAAAGTTTCTTGTGATCTGATGAAAGCAGGTAATTGTGTCCCTTTTCTTATTAAAATCAACACAAATGAAAGCTACACATTAAGTTGTTTTTTTTATAGGATTGCATAAATATTTGTCAAATTTGATTTGTGTTTAAGTACTTTTTACTTAATTTTATAGCCCTCTTGTCATATATTTCTTTACAAAAATCAACAGTTTAAGGAACAATAAAATGGCAAAATACAACTGTCAATTAAATTCAGGAGCAGTTAAAATTTAATTTTACAACAACATCCAGACAACACCTGCTGGAATAAAACTGCTGCTGATTGAAATTAGCAGCAGTGGATTTAAACATGCATTTTGGAAAACTCTTTCAAATTCTGTCTACTACAACTGAAAAATATCAATGGAGATTCTCAATCATCCAGGTCATGGTTGTCCCAAAGGTGTTTTTTCCAAAAGGCTACTGGTCTGTCTGTCTTTCTTTTTTAATATTTCACTTCTTATCCAAGAACTAAAGAAACTTATTGGGTGAGAAATAGATTGTTTTCAGAGAAAAACTCAAAAGCCCTGTGGCCTTTAGGGGGGAGGACCTTTGGGACTACAACTGGAAAGACTAAGTGTCAGCTTACTATAAATCCAGCAACAGTAGTGGGCCCAGAGAAATGTTTTGAACGTGGAATGTTCAGATAGGCATACAAGGAATAATAGAAAATTGTGCTTAGATATTGGCTTATGTGCTCAATGGCCATGATTAAAACCTTGTCGTTCCACTGTCAGCACTTTAACACCTTTCTGCTTTGTATGTGTGTGTGTGTTACTCTTGGCTACTACTAACATCTTTCATGTGCATGTGCATTTTAGAATATTAAATCAACCTTAGAACTGGTTGCATGTTTCCCCAAAACTGCTTGTTTTCACGTGTCACCCACTCTGCGCTTATTGCATGTTTTGAAATCTGTTTTCCGTTCTTCAGTCATCATTTTCAAAGTGCTCTGACCCCCAGATGTCCAAGCTATTATACTGCCATCTCTTTCTGTAGATCAGACCAGGAACCCTAGATCCGTTGCCTCCCTTCTTCTTTTATTTCCCCTGTTGCCTGTGGCTGTCCTGCTTGCTGTTTTGCATTTGCTCTAGCCATTCAGGAATCCAGTTTTAAGCCTGAACAGCTTGAGGAAGAAGTCAGTGCTGATAATCTTCTAAGGCATTTGAAGGAGATGTTTACTCCGTCTTGGGAGCTTGCTTCTCCTGCTGAAGGTAATACAGCACAGAGGGTCAAACCATGCGCGTGCTTGTTTTAGTGGCTTTGCAAAAGCCAAACTAGAATTATGGCAGGAGTAACTTCCCTATCTTCTAAATCTAAATAGGTATGCTAGAGAGGAGTGTAAAATAATGATTATGGAGCCTAAACCTAGTTTCCCCCCCACTTCAACAGGAAATACTGTAAATTCTTTTTTAATATTTGTTGGTTAAGTTATAAAAGAATCCTTGCTATTAATCTTCAGGCAAAGCTAAAAATTGATGACGTCTTGATAATTTTGAATCTAAATATTTTAACTTTGACTACATAAATTTGATTAATAAAATAATTTTGAAAAGGCAAATTGTAAGGTACTTTCTTGATCAATTAGATCCAAATTTTGCTCGGGCCATAACAGTGGAAAAACAGAAATGACTCATGTATTTTGAGAAATAAATGAGTTTAACTGCTGGTGGGAGTGGGGCTGTTTTCTTTGATACAGTGAAAGAGAATCTTTATGAAGACTTGAAAAAGGCTGAGTGTTTCCTCATCTTGGCAGGTAGCTCATAAGTGCTCTGTTTTTTGTTTTGATCGATCATTTAAGTGACATCAAATAAATGCCTAGAGATCACATAGAAACAACTGTATTTTTGCTAGCTTTTGGAAGATTCTACCTTCTCTGGTTACAAGAAATTTAGCTGATTGCTCCTGTTGCTTCTAAGATTTCAGTAGAGATTATCCACACAATTCCAGCATATTTTTCCATCCAAAACTAGATGTGTACTCTTTTAAAAAAGGGAGGCTGTATGTATAGTATAAAATCTTATGGTTTTTTAAAAAAACACTTCTGTTGGGAGTTACGCACTGACTTTCAGTGAGAATCAGTTTTAATAAAAATAGTTTTCTAAGGGATTTCAGTTGTATGTCATGGTACTTTTCCTTATTTTCATTCATTTGGGCTGATTATTTATGGCTTCCTTCAGCTCTCTGCCAAGTGTTTTAACAGACTGTTCAGACTGGCTGCTGTATATATATTTAAGCCAAATAGTTTTGCTGAAAGGTTAAGATTTTTTTCTGAATTTTATCATAACAATTTATTCTATATGTAGTCAGGTTTCCTTTTTTTAAAAATATTCAGCCAGAAGATGCTGGCGGTACCAAACTTTACACCTCCCACATCTAATACTATGATAAAAAATAAAACCCATATTTTTTTTAGTGTGTACTTTTTCACTCAACCTTTTTCAATCATAACTTCCAGAGTTCTCAAGTAGTTTGCCCAATTACCTGTTAACATCGGGAGCACAGCATAATATGGAAGTTCTTTTTCTCAAACAGTATGGATGTTAAACGCCACATAGGTAATAACATTTTAAATGTGCTGATATGTAGCTGATTTCTCACATCCTTTTTAAAATGAAGTTAGAAAAGACAGTGCAGTATTCAGTTAGGAGCATTTGGCTGATCTTGTCTAGGCTTAGAGGCTACAGAAGGCCATCTTACTCTCTTAGCCAAATGTTGACTATTGGGAAATACCAGAAATGTGGGAAGTCCGAAGGTGGCCTTGAAGAAAACACTTGCAACCCACTTCCATTAATGCTGCTGAGAGAACTGTTTGGGTGCGTCCATGGATTCACAAGAAGTAGAGAGCGATTCACAGGAGAGTTGAGTTTTTCAAAGGTTTAGTTGCCTTCTCACACACTAAATGCAGCCTTCCCCAACCTGCGGTCTTCCAAACATATAGTATCTCCAGTGGTCTGGATATATTAAATGGAGGCGATTGTGAAGAGGAAATATATTCTAGCATTATTAGAAATTACCGAATTAAGCAAAAATGGCCTAGAGTTTTGAGAAAATAGTGCTGAAGAAGAATACTGGAAAAACTTGACTTTTTCTGGAATGTCCAGATCACTTATCTGTGAAGAAGAGAGCATAATTATAATGCAGAAATTTGGATGGTTCAGAAACTGACCTGAAAGATGTGAATACTTTTCAACCTTCTATATTTGCCTTGCAAAGGCAATTCATTTTGACAGTATACATGTTGTTCAGTTTCTAGGGATGAGAAAGCTACAGTTAGCAGATGTGGTGTTTAAAATGTTAGGAAAGGACCTGGGAGATCCATAGAAGCTCATTGCTCCTCCTAAGCGAAGTATCTCACAGGAATTGTTGGAGTAGGGAGAACTTGGGGGAGGGGGTCCTATATATACTTGACTCATATAAGAATCTAATAATTATATAAAATACAAGTATAGATTTAATAAATAAAAACAGATAAGTGGTAGCCAATAACTTAATCAGACTAACATACGTGCTAACTTACAGCCTATTGTTGTCATGTTGCAGTGGAGCAAGTCATTTAAAAGGATGACACATATCTTGTTAGCCACCAAAGATAAAAGAGCAGAGGGCAGACTATATATAAGTAATGTATTAAGTTTTGTGAGTACCTTGAATTAGGCTTAGAAAACAACCAAAACAGCTGGTGGACCAGGTTAATATTTAAACATGCCTCCGTGGCACAGTGGTTAAATGCAGCACTGCAGCCTATCTCTGCTGACTTGTTCAGCAGGTTGTCAGATCGAATCTCACC